>RJWM01012799.1:0-55428 GCA_004363535.1 Dasyprocta punctata | reverse complement strand
AAAAAGAGGATTTTCTGGCCATTTAAAAGGGTGATTTGATTGTATTTCCAGATGCAGCCCTTTGATCTCTTGGGAATCACCATCAAATCTCTAGCAGAAATTGAAAAGGAGGTAAGTAGCTGCTCGGAGTGGTGGCGAGTGGGCCTAGGGCAGGATCTGCTGTCCAGGACCAGCAGATAGGGTACCCTTCTCGGGGAAAAAAAATCTTCACTGAAATTTATTTCTTAGAAAAAGTAACTCATTTTTAATGCATTTATTACTTCCAGTCGAATACAACCAACATCATGTCTTCCCTAAGTCAGAAAGTTTTGCTTTCTGTTTTTTGGTACCGGGGATCAAACTCACAACCTCATACTTGCCAGGAAGGCACTTATGCCACGGAGCTAAATCCCCGGCCCTAAGTCCGAAGGTTTTAAGTAGCAGATGGAACAATCAGTTCTATTTCATTTTTTTAAAATGGCTCAGCTCAGCAAAGGTGGAGGTTGGAGACAGGCACAAGGTTTTACGATTTCCCAGCAGGAGGGTCTTGGGGGAAAGGGGTCAGACCTTGGCGTGACTTAAAGGGTCAAGTACCTTGTCCAAGCTTGATGAGTCAGACCCACTTGGCAGCCTGGTTTGTGGGAGCCTGGACATGTCCCTGTAAAAAAAAGGAAGACATCCAGGATCAGAGTCCAGAGAACTCTGGAGACTCAAGGTTAAGATGATGGAATCAAACTAGAGGTCGGATCTGCCAGGAGCGTCTGTGCCTTTTAAGACAGCGTTGGAGTACACGTCGTCTTTTATGTATAGAAGGTTGTTAAGCAGTCATGTGCTGCAGCCAGCTCTCCTCCTCAGAGAGGAACATTTGTCTCAAAGATGGAAATGGTAGAACCATTTCAATATTCTCAGTTCCTTGGGGTTTTCTCTTGTGTACCCAGCTAGCAGAAGCAGGTTGCATTATTGAAAGATAGCTGAAATCAAGGAAAATTGAATCAATGTAGTACAACAAATTTCCAAAGCTGTCATAGCAAAAATAAGACAAAAAACTCCCCCTTTGTCTTTGATTTTCAGTAAATCACAAAAGCCAACCTGATTGCCATCTATAGTTTCTAGAGTGTTTTTCATAGGAACTTAGTGGGGGAAATGTCTGGGGCTGTGATCTTAGAAATGTAGGTATACGTACACTTTCACATCTGCCCTTGTTCGAAGCGAGGTAGCTGTGGGTGGTGCTGAAGCCACCTGCTTGTGTCACCTCTGCACAGGTGCACATAGCCTGGAGCCTGGTGGCTGCGTGGGGAAGGCCCTGGAAGGTGGCCTGTTCCAGCTGCAGGTGGGAAATCAGGGGTCTGACCCTGGCTTGTTAGAGACCAAATTCAAGCCAGTTGCATGGGTGGAGGTGGGGTTGGGGGTGTTGAGTCAGCGCCCCTCTGTGTTGAGAGCAGGGATGACAGTAGAACCAATCCCCAAGGGGTGTTTTGTGGATGCTGACTACACAGGCTAGAGAAGGGCTGGCGGCCACAGTCTCCCACCAGCAGGGTCTGGTGTCAGGAGGAAGGGTGTGGCCGTGCCAACATCCAGCTTTCTGCGCCGCGGTTCTCACCATGAGGCTCACCTGTAGGCTGTGACAGCTGTTCCTGCCCCATGCACAGCTCTGGGCCCCCGGCTTTGTGTATCTTGTCACTGGTCCTCACCCCAAGCTGATCACAAGGACTTTATTCTTTCCTGTTTCATGGGACAGAAATCGAGACTCTCAGAGTCACGGTCTTAGGAAACCTGCCCAAGGAAGCTTGAGACCTAAGTCTGTCCTACAGCCCTGCACAGGGCCTCTCTGGAGCCGTGGGGCAGTGGGGCTTGGGAGGTCGGCTGACTTGGGTTCCAGCCCTGCCTGGGCCTATGAGTTGCAGGCAGTGGGTGACTGGGGGGGCCCAGTGCAGGGCCAGGGTGTGTGGCAGGAACACGGGCGACCTTGGTTCTCTTTCCCAGTGGGGAACGGAAATCCGGTTGGATATCCCATCAGCATGTGCTGTGTCGACATCAGGTGCCTGAGTCAGAGTGTGGCTGCCCCGGGCGGGAGGCAGAGAACCGGGTGGGGAGACAGCTCTGAGGACAGTGCCTGGGCTTCAGCTCCTCCACTTGGCCTTTCAGTGCCTCTGTTACTTTAGTGTAAAATCAAGGTAGTAGTAAGACTCCTCAATCCCACAGTCATTATGGATCTGAGACAGCTGTGCATGGTGTAGGGTGCGGCCTGCTGCAGTCGCTGCTGCAGCCACGGTCATGGTCATCATCACCACGCCTGGTCTCCCCGTCCACAAGTAAGGACACGACGTGGCACCGTCCATCCCGCTTAGGGAGGTCCCACCACCCTGTGAGGTGACCGAGGAATGTCACCCCAACCCCCTGACCGAGCCTTGTTTGTATTTCTCATTTTAGTGATCAGTAAAAACGAACAGGTCCATGTTCAATATTGAAGTAAATTAAAGTTGCTTTAGAGCAAATTGGGGACATGGAGGTGAGAAGGTTCCACAGGGCGTAAAACCACAACGAGTGTCACGGGGCAGGGGATGCCCCGGAATTTGTCACATGGTCAAGGATTTAAAAGCAGCCTACAGCAGCCATCTGTGCGCATCTGACAGTGACCAGTGGCTTGGTAGCCACCTCTGTGAGTGGCTCCTTCCTCTACAGCAACCTCAGAGGACTGTCTCATAAATAAACCCAGAATTGCCCTTTGGAGCCCCGGAATTTCAGTGCAGTGCTGCTTGTGGGAGACCGGGAGCTGAAGAGGAGGAGCTTCTGCAGCCTCCTCAGTGTGGCGGGCCGGGAACAGGCAGGGCATCCCCTGAGTCCCACCCAATATTCCCTGGGTCGGGATGATTTCTTTCTTTACAGTATTTCATTCTTTTTCATTCTAAGTAAGTCTGTTTACCTTTGGAGAGGGACCTCAGGATCTTGGCTTGGAAACTTGCTTTGCTAATGGTAAATCTTTGCATTGTGCACACCATCAAATCACACTCAAAAACAGAGTAAGTGAAGGAGGGACAGTGCTTTTGGGTTCAGGGCACAGAGTCGTGCCCCCAGGCACCTCCCGGGACCCCCAGAGTTCTTTCACAAGGCCGGAGAGCCCAGTGTCCGTGGAAGGCTGCTCCGTGCTGGGCAGGTGCGTCCCCCGTGGGCGGAAGTGCCAGCCACACCTGCAGGAGAAACTCGGACTCAAGGAGCTGAGTGAGCTCCCAGCATCCCCAACAGGAAGGAGGCGCCACGCAGGCTCCCTCAGCGCTAGCAAGAGGGCTGAGTGGGGCCCTGGCTGAGTGATCCACAGCCCCTCCACTCAGCGAGGTCCCCACTTGAAAGCAAAGATCACTGCCCGACGCTGAAGGCAGCGCGTCATTCTGTCTGTCTGTGTCAGGGCCAGTGGCTTTCCTGCCACCCTGCTGAGCCCCCACCTCCCCTACTTGGCTTCAGGAACCCCTGACCGGGTCATCTGTGAGCATGGTGGATGAGGGACCCGAGCAGAAGAGCCTCAGATGACCTCCAGCACCCGAAGGTGGCAGTCAGGGCTCCGAGAGCAGGAAGCGGGGACACGTACTGGCTGGCAGCTCAGTGTGAGGCGGGTGTCCGCGGGGGCGTCTGTGGCCATGTGGATGGCGGAGGTGACGGGACACAGCCCTGGTCTGCAGGCGGCAGGCACCAAGTCAGCCACTTAGGCCTGGCCGCAGGTCACGCTGTCCTTGCCCCCACTTCAAGTTGGAGCGCAGGCCTGATGGCCCCACCCCGCGTGCCAGGCATCTCTGCCAGGTCCTTAAGCAGATTTTCCAAAAGAAAAAAAAATGCCTGGAAGGACAGTAGAACTCACACACACCCTGTGTGGGGAGAGGCGACGAAGGGCGCTGTGATGAGTGCGTGCACGCAAACCCCAGTGCGGCCTCTCCTGCTCCGGCGGCAGGGCTGCCCCCGCTTCGTCTTCCAGCGCCCGCCGTCCCCTGCCACCCACGCGCAGCCGCCGCGCCGTGCAGGGGCCTTGCGTCGAGTCCAACCCGCGCATCTCTCCTCGCCGCGGGAGGGGACGAGGGTTTTCTGGCCTGTCCACAGCCTGTCCCCCCGCCCCCTGGGCCCAGGCAGCAGCGTTTTGCTCCGCGGGAGGGCAGCGAGGGGCGCACGGAAGCCCTCCTCGTGCCCTCCCCATCTGCCCCAGAGAAGCGGCTCCAATTCCGCAGGCAGCGCCGTGATGAAGCAGCTCCTCTCGGAGTGAGAAGACGGGCGTATAAATATTCCCCGTCTCCGCCGCTCTTTATTCCCCTTGTAAGCAGTGGCCCCATTTCTCCATCTGATGGATTCCCCCTCGCAGCCAGGGTGGGCGCCCCAGCTCTGCATCCAGGCGGCAGCCTCGGAAACGATCCCGCTCCGGGGCTCCCTCTTACCCTCTTCTCCTGCCCACTGCCCACCCGCGCCACCCGGTCCGCCCGCCACTCGCCGGTGGTCTGGGGGCTGCGGCCTGGCCCGAGTGTTCCGCTGTGCACCTGCCCCTCCCTCCGCCTGCGGGAACAGACCGCCGGTCCCGGGGCGCACTGCACAGGGCAGGGGGCGGTCGAGCCCTCCAGCCCCACGCAAAGCCCAGCTCTGCCCAGCTCCCCCTAAAACTAGCTCCCCCAAAACCAGGGTGCACACCTTGGAAGACGAGGTGGAGGGAGGAATTCATTAGCCTACCGCGCTTCCTGGCGAGCAGCCGGCCTCCATTTTCATTGGACTCAAGGCTGAAAGAGGAGGGAGCGTCTAATTAGTAAAGGGACGATCGAATATTAATCACTCCCTTAAAATTGACAAGGGAGGCAGTTCATTTAACCACTTAATTGCTACAGGTTTTTATGGGCTGCTGTTTGCAGACATATTTAATGAAGAAGTTATAAATCTAAGGGAGCTTAAAATTTTAATTTTATACCTAAATATTTTCCTTGTTCTCCTGTTTGTAGTCAATCCTCCAGAGTGCAGTCACGTGGAATGTTCTTTAAATGAACATATTTGCTAACTGGCGTGATTTCAGTTTTTAAAACATTGGTTCCAGCAATTAGGCATTTTTTTCAGTTCCCAAATGACTAGAGAAATTCGTCTTGATTATAATTGCTCTTAGCCACGCATATCTAATTTGTGTCTTTTTAAGTGTTAATTAGTAAACAGTTTGAGCTGACATCTTTATGTGTTTGTGTGTTGAAAAATGGAGCTTATTGCTTATTTAGCTTGGGGCCGATTCCGCCAGCATTTACGTCACGACATTGAGGTGAAATTAATGAAAATACACTTGGCAGCAAGAGGTAAGAAGAATTCTCAAATTCCACTTTAGGAGGTCTACTTTGCCTTGGCCTCCTCAAACATCTGAGGTTGGGGTGGATGCGGGTGTACATCCCGCAGGTAAAAAGAAAGAAGATTTTTGTGTCGGTAATGAAATGGCAGAGTCCCAATTTTATCAAAGCAAAATGTTCAGATCCCAACACAATTGTTCATTCTTTCTACTTTTGGAAAGCTTTCATCGCGCTTATTAATGTGAACAAATTTCCAGGAGGGTTAGGTTGCTCCCGCACGATCTGTGGTCCCTTTGCACCATCTAGTGGTCAGATCTTGAACTGCAGCGGGAAACCACCTTGGCTTGAAATGCAACTGTTCCACACCACCCAGTGCCCTTTTGATTGCCTTATTTTTCGGTCAGGAACATGAAATGCCTGGGGAAAGAAATCTGCCTGCTTTGCTCATGAGGTAAAAGTCAGTTAAATCAACAGGAGCGAATCTGTTCTCTCCTTTTGTACACTGCTTGAAGACAAAGAGCCACCACCCAAAACCTCCCAGCTCTCTCACCATGGGCCTGAGACCATTCTGGCCAAAAACAGACTCCTGAAATTTTCACCCCGAAGACATGATACACTGGTGAAGCGCTGGGTCTGTTAATTGCTATGATTGACTCTTTATGGTGTGTGCATAGAGCAAAGCATCACATCGTACATTACACGTATACATAATCCTTACTCGTCAATTTAGAACAAATGTTTAAGTACAGGTGGTGCATGCCTGTAATCCCAGCACCCTGGGAGGCTGAGGCAGGAGGATCACAAATTATTCCAGCCTGGGTAGTTTAGCAGTTTAGCACAACAATGTCTCAAAAAATTAAAGAAGAACTGGCAGGGTAACCGTCGCTCAATGCAGTGCCCTAAATTCAGTCCCCAACACCACAAATAAAATAAAACATATAAAGACACAATGACCAGTCCCCTGTTGACTGGCTTTTGAGCTGTTTATTCGTCAGTACACAGCACAGCGATCTGCCTGGCGCGTGTGCCTTTGTGCCCCTGTCTGCAGGAGAACCAGCGTATCCTTTCTGCCTTCGAAAAAGGCCTCGCCCTTTGAGACCCCTAATGCTGGACAGTCGCCCGTTTCCCTCTTGTAGACCTCTCCTGTTTGTGCTCCAGGAAGTACAAAGGAAGAAAAGAGAGAATCCGAGAGAGCTCAGCTTTTTACATTGATTCTTAGGGCCTGTAAAGATGGCAGCTTTTTCTCAGTCATAGATTCAAACACACGCACGCACACGATTCACCTGATGTCTTTTCACCTCGTTCCTGGTGTGTGCTACCACTACAAAAGTTTTCAGATTTTTGTAGCAATTTTGTCTTCATCTTAATATTGTGGTTTGGTTTTCCTATCAGTCTTAGATTATAAAAAACATCCACCCAGGTTGGGGGGTGGCATTCTGGAGATTTCACTAGGGCTTTCTCACTGAGCTGCATCTCCAGCAGGTTTTTAAATTTCAAGATAAGCTCTAAGTTTCCCAGGTGGGACTTGAATTTGCAGTCCTGCCTCAGCCCCCTTCAGTGCTGCAGTTACAGGCATGCGCCTCTACACCCCAGTTCTTTTGTATTTTAATACTTTAATATATATTAGTCCCTCTGAAATGTATGAGCAAGTAGGATCTAGAACCAGCTGTATTTGATCCTAAAGTGTTAGGTTTCTTCAGATTTATTTTTCTTCCATGACTTCACAATGGGACCTTTACCGTACATTTCCATGTAGAAATGGGTCTGTGGAGGTTTTTCTTGACTGTTTTGCTCTCTTCTTATATGCTTGCCGCAGTTTTGAATGTTTTCACCTTATAATAAGCTTCCATATGTAGTAAGGTTAGATCTCTCTTTTTCCCCAGAGTTTTCCTAGTGACAGTGCATGATGATTCCTTCAGCTGACCTCAGGGTCTTGGGGGCGGGGGAGGGGGGAGGTCCTAAAAACTGCACCCTGCAGCTGTATTGGAACCGTGCCGGGTACAGATTGAGAAGGGGTGGGTGACGTGTCCCATGGAGTGTCCCTGTCTCGGGCCAGGTGTGCCCGGGCGGGGCAGGCGGTTTCCTCCGCAGGTTTCCTACCTTCCCACTCGGTGTTTTTGTGGCTCCGGTGGACACGCTCTTCTTCCTTGTCACTTTATTAAAGAAACTGCTGGCTTCTGTTCACTATTCCAGAGCTGCCTTCCTTTGCTGTTTCGGTTGGATTTCTGGGGCTCCCCAGGCCAGCAGCTGCTCCCTCCCTCGGCCTCCTCCCCTGAGGCGCAGCTCCCCTTGCCCAGCCTCCCGCTCACACCCAGGTCTTTAACAGAAGTTTCTAATGGCATTGTTATTGCTGCATTTTGGTTTGCTATGTGAACACACGCCCTCTTCTCTTTTTACTGCGTTCAAGAATTGGCCATCTCTATTTTCCTAAATGTTTTAATCAGGAATGAGTGGTGGCTTTTGATAAATGTCCTTTTGATAAATGGAGACACTCGTCACCTGGTGCATTGTGTCTGAAGAGTCCCCTCCCCACTTCCCTTTGGGTTCTGTGAACCCGAGTGAGCATTGCCCAAGTAGCCACCACCAGATAGGCCGTCCCCGCGGTGGCCCAGGGCGTTCACGGGATGAATCCGCCGAGGGCTTGGAAATGCAGGGCGCAGAGGGGGGGTGGGCCAGGCAGAATCGCCCGCCTGGCTCCAGTCGAGAACTAAACACCCGCTCACGAGAAACCAAAGTCAAGGGGGATGTTCAGGCTTTCGCAAGCCCTTCACGGGAGGACTTTTCTACCCTTTCCCCACGATGTGTGGAATTCCTACCCCTGTGCATTTTAAATAAGGTAATACCCCAGAATACCAGCAAGCAGAAGGTCGCATAGTATGTATGTAACATGTGAGCATAAAGGGAAAGAAACGGGGGGCAACGTCCCAGAGTGTCCCACAGCGCCTCATTTTCACCCAGAAACTGGAAGTCAGCATTGTTTTAGGTATTTTCTACTAGTAACCTACAATAGGGAAATCAAGATACCTTTTTTTTTTTCCAGTACTGGAAGTTGAACTCAGGACTGTCTCACTGAGCTACACCCAAGCCCTTTTTTTATTTTAAAACGGGATCTCAAGCTGGGTGTGGTGGCACATGCCTGTAATCACAGCACTCAGGAGGCTGAGGCAGGAGGATCATTGTGAGTTCGAGACCAGCCTGGGCTACAAAGTGAGTTCAAGGCCAGCCTGAAGTGAATAATGAGACTCTGTCTCAAAAAAAAAAGTAGGGCTGTGGATTTAGCTCAGTGGTGTAAGTGCCTGCCTGTCGGTCACGAGGTTGTAAGTTCAATCCCTGGTACAAAAATAAGAAGAAAAGAAAAAGATGGGGTCTCACTAAGTTTCTCAGGCTGAGTTTAAACTTGCGATCTTCCTGCCTCAGCCTCCCAGAGTGCTGGGATTACAGGCATGTGCCACCATGCCCAGCTCCAGTACCTACTTTTCAGGTGACGTGCAGGTGAATTCTGAAATGCCATCTTACTGGGGGAGGCTGGGCCTCTTGCGCAGTGGCACAGCTGTAGCATTCATTTCAGCGGCAAAGGCATCTGCCCGCCACAGCCCTGCAGCGTCCCCGCCTGAGCAAGCAGGTGACCACGCAGGCGGCGCGGTGGATGCAGCGATGGCGGGGCCAGGAGCAGGACTTGCTTTCTGTCCTTGTTCACCATGCACCAGGCACCAGTCCTGCCACCAAGTACACTTTCTCTCTTTTTTCTTGCAATCTGTGGTCTTTTCAACCTTTTGTTTTCCTTTAATATCCGAAGGTACTGGAACTATTCCTCCTTGTGTAGTGTGTCCCCATCACCCCCCACACTCACCCACAGATGGTGTCACAGCTCCTGACCCTCTGCCCGGCGGGGTCCGAGGCAAACCGGAAGTGTGCACCTCTCTGGAGGAAGCAGGTTCCACTCCCCTGGCGGAGGCTGACGGTTTGCTTTGCGGGAACGAGGCCCCGTAGCTGCCCGTCTTTCAACAAAGTCCAGGTAAACGCTGGCCTTTGAGCAGCCTTGGAACCTCTCAACCTTGGTAGCTGCTTTTAAGCAGCGCTCAGGCTGGCACCATGTGGGCCGGCAGCCTGCACACGCTCTGTTGAGATCACAGGCCGCATCCACAGGGGAGAAGGGCGCGCAGCTGGGGCAGGCACTGGGCGTGGGATTTGCCACGCGTGAGTCGCTGCGCCTTGGGACAGGGCCATCCCACTGTCCTGCCTAGAGGACCCAAGGCTGTGCCCACGAGCAGTAGCTGCCACAGAAGACAGAAAATCAGAGTGACTGGCTGAAGAGCTGAGCCACCAAACTAGCCGCTGTCTCTCCTGTGTGTTAAACCAGGCCCAGCACCTGGCCTGTCTACCGCCTGCCCTTCGCTTTGCCACCCACCCACCCATCATCACCTGTCACCCACCCGTCACCCACCCATCCATCCATCCATCCATCCATCCATTCTTCCATCCGGACGCCGTGGCCACCTTGAGCTTGAGGAGCCCAGGGGTACAGGGTGCTTCCCAGAACAAGAGCGCCTTTAGCTGGGTTATAAAGGACAAGTAGGACTTCGGTACTCAGGGACAAGTGTGTCCCAGGCAGACAGGACAGCACTCAGAAAGGCACGGAGGCGCAAGTGATGTGTGGCAGAGAGAGGGCAGGAGTCTGAGAAGCCCCCCGGAAGAGGCCTGTGTGGCCTCACGGAGGTGGGGGGCTCCAGCTCGGCTCCCTTGCCTGCTCCGGGCCACTTCACCCCTGTGCGGGGAGACAGGGCCTTTATGAGCTGAGGTGCCCTGAGAGACTGGGTCTGTCTTGGCCCTGAGCACAGGGAGCGGGTGGAGGGGGACAGCAGATGTCCCTTGGCGTGGTCATTCCCAGGAGGCCTGGACTCAGGCAGGAAGTGGGTGTGGAGGGGTCCACTGCCAAGCTCCGGTGGGCAGAGACGGCTCGAGGGGCCCTCGAAGGGCCAGGGCTGCCACAGGGGGCGGTCCTGGGCTCACCCAGCACCCTCCCTGGGCCGGACTGTGGCTTGGGGACACGCAGTGCCCAGATGCGTGGTTCCTGCCCCTAGAGCTTGGGGCCATTTGAGGGGCAGCATGAAGTAAACCGAAAGAGGAGACTCTGGAGCCAGCAGGGTCCTCACCAGCCTCTCCATCCAGGGTAGCCCCAGGGGGAGTCCTCCCCCGCCTTGCCCGCCCCCGAGGGTCAGTGACTGAAGGTGTCTCCTGGCTGCGTCTCAGCCCCTCATGGCCTTGGTCAGGAGGCCCAGCCTCTCAGGGACCCAGCTTCCTCCCCTGCATCAGGAAGGGAAGAGGATTCTGTCCCAGTGTTGCTGGGCCCTGGGGGTTGGGGACGAGCAGGTTCTGCTGCTGTCACCTTCTTGGGGACCACGGGGATCGTGGGCACCTGTCATCCACAAGCCCTGAGCTGCAGCCCGGCTGGCAGGTGTCACCCTAAACGAGAGTGCTGCATGAGATATTCTGAGCTCCGGAGCAGTGTAGGGCCCCACCCCCACCTGCCATCCGGGCTCCCCCACAAACCCCGATGCCCCCGGTCTACGTAAAACAGCGGACCCCAGGTAAAGCACCATGGCTTCCCAGCTTTGATCCTGTCTTCCGTGTCTCTGGGGAGGTGACATCCTAGCAGGGAACAAGGACTCTGTGGGGAAAAGTGAGAAGAGCCGGGCCACACAGTGCCCCTTCCCTGCTCCGGCTCCTGCCTGCCCTGCACGTGCCCGGGAGTGGACATGTCCGGGGTTTCCAGACCTGGCTGTTGAGTAGGATTGACCTTGTTAGAACACAGGTGCCCACATCTACTGAGCCCCAGTGCCTCAGGAGGCTGAAAATCATCCTAAAATCCAGCTTGGCCAGCTGGGTGTGGTCACAAACTCCTGTAGTCCCAGATACTAGGGAGGCCGAGACAGGAAGGTCAGAAGTTCAAGGCCAGCCTAGGCTACATAGCAAGACCCTGTCAAAACCAACAGCAGCCTGGTCCATTCTTGGGCAAGCAGGGCTCGGGCCTCGCCATCTAGCACGGCCCTGGGCTGGCCCTGCCCCTCTCCCCCAGCGGACTGAGCTCCAGAAGCCAGCCGGAAGGACACGGGCTCCTTGAGGGAGAGGACATTTCCAGAAAGTCAGGCCATGGGTGAGCAACTGAGGCTCTGAGAATTCAGAGTGGGCGACAGCAGGTTGGGGCCCAGGCCCGGGCTGTGCCTGGGAGTGGGGGCAGCATACTCAGGGGGCCCCGGGGAGGACGCTCGCCCAGCTCCCCAGCCTGCCCAGCCCACCCTCACGACTCACCCCGACCAGACTCGTCCTCGGTCCCGCCTGTCCTCACCTGGCCAGGCCTCTGCAGCCAGCTGACCCCGCCCTGGCCCTCTGCACCTCGCTGTGCTGGGCTCCGAGTCCATGGCAGTGCCAGCGGGCCTCTGCTCCCCCGTCCGTCCACAGCCCCGTGACCCTCACCTTATGTGGTTTCCACCAGCTTAGGCCCCACCCGCCCAACCCTCCGTCCTCTTAGGCCTGGACACCATTCCAGCTCGCTCTGAGGGCTCAGAAAGTCATACCCTTTCCCAGCCTCGGTTTCCTCATCTGCAAAGCTCAGGTGCTGGACGCAGTCTGCCTTCCAGAATGGAGGACAGGTGAAGGGCCGGTGGAGAGTGCGGGTCTGAGCTTCCCTTGCCCTCATTAGATGTTCAGTGAAACCTTTCCAGGCCACTAAAATCACCTAGAGCTTGTCCCAGATGCCCTCCCCCACCACTGCTTTGGTTAACACGCTCCTGCCAGCTGGAACCGCCAGCGGCACACGCATGACTGTCCCACGCTGCCAGATGGGACAGCCACACAGGTTCCCCTGGGGGTTCAGAACTCTCGGCAGCAAGAGACGAATTATGGCCCCATCGTGAAGGCCTGAAACCCTCGGTTCTGGTGCATCACCAGGGCTGCCGGCTTCCTGTCAGGGCGGTGTCACACGCATTGCTTTAGTGGGTTCATTACCCCATGGTGCGTACAGGGAGGGGCTGAGTGCCCCTTTTGCAAAGAAGCCAGGGCCTCCAAGGTGCAGTTAAAGCTGGGTACCTCCTACCGACGGCACACTGGCCTCTCGGTAGGCAAATGCTTGTGGAAGCTGGGGTTCACATGGCCTGAGGGCCCCCCAGGCCTCCAGGAAAGTCCCTGCTCCGGTCCTGACAGTGACGTCTCTTTCCTGTGAGCAGCTAGCTCGAGGTGGCCGTGTGACTGCAATGGCAACCTATAGCCACCAGAGGGCGTTCCGGCCCAGTGCTGCTCAGCTGGACGGGGCTCTGCGAACCAAATGCTTTTTAATTGAAAATTTTTTTAATTCAAAAAGGATTTGCTGTTGGTAGTCGAGTGCAGGTTTTCCTTATGCAGGAGACTAATGTCTTGAGTAAACAGATCCAGGCCCAAATCCACCTTCAAAGGTACTCGCTGTTTGCCCGAGGGACTGAAAGAGCTTCCAGAAGCGGCCCTAGTCTCTTGGGCAAACATTTTGGGGACGGGCAATCTTGGGCAGAGGACAGCATCTGTGGGAAGGTTATCCGCAGCCTAAGGGGGATTATGTCGGGGGACATATGTTGAAATTTCATTTGGGGAGTTAGGGAAAACAAGAGCTGAGCAGGGTGCTTTACTACAGCCAAGATAACCTAAAAAGGGAAAAAAGAATCCCAAGGGAGCGGTGGGGGCCCTGGTAATCTGTGTGCTCCCCAAAGCCCGGCCCCTTGCGTCTCCATGTGCTCAGGAGAGGAGGCGGCAGCGCCTGTGACGTCTCCTGCCTCGCCCGCCCGGCACAAGTGCAACAGGAATTTAGCGGTTCCTCTGCCAGGCCCACCTGCACCTTCCCTGTGACCTAGTCCTACCCTTGGCCACGAAGACTGGCGCCCCGACTCCCCCAGGACCTCTGCCTGCTCAGCCGCTGCTCCCCCAGCCCGCCGCCTGTAGCGCCTGCTCCCCTGCCCCGATCCTGCCCTTGCTGCGGCCCGGCCCTGGGCCCTCTCCTGCTCTCAGCTGAGAGTCGCTGCCCGTGGCCTGGCCTCCCATCACTGGGCCCCATCCTCCCGTCAGCCCTGACGTCACAGGGTCTCTCCATCGGCACCCACCCCATTTGTTTCACTGTCACATCCAGTGCGGGCCCCAGCACCCACTTACCTGGGAGGGAACTGAAAACACAGACTGCAGGCCCACCCAGGTCCTCCCGCCCGGAGCCAGGGTCTGCGTCTCAGGAGGCCCAGGGGCGGGAGTTCGTCTGCCTCACCTGGGCGCCCTCCCCAGCCCGCTTCCCCCAGGGTGCAGGCTTGCCCTCTTGCTTTGTGCTCTTCCTGAAACGCCCCACAGTGCAGCCCCACACCCCACCCAGCCCTTGTCCCTGCTTCCACGCCTGTCCCTGGACGCTCCTGGTTGGAGCCACGCTCTGTGCCCTCCCCAGCCCGCATGTCTTCCTGGGCTGGTGTCTGGTTGTTCTCCCTCTGTCCCCTCAGGCACGGGTGCTGTCATGCAGGCTCCTATGCACCTGCCGTGCTCTGCTCCAGCGTCGTCCCCTACCAGGCCCCCTCCCTGCTCTAGAGACGGGAATGCCACTGGTCTCCAAGCCCTCTTGTTTCCTCCCGGGGGCCCATGCCCTTGAGCCACCCTGGGAAGTGGCACTTCCTCTGGGCCGTGCTGAGAGTGCCTGCTTCACTCCCCCGGGAGCCCTGGGAGCAAGAACTTCCTGGGGCTCGTTCCTGGCTGGCACTCAGCAGGGGCTGAAATCCATGGGTGCAGGGGAAGTTTGCCCCTGTTGGCAGCCTGCATGTACCCAAGAAGCCACCAGGTGGCAGCATGATGCCAGCCTTCACTGTTGCCGCTGTCTGGGGCTGCCAGCCTCCAGCCACTGATGCCCAGATGGTGGCCTGGGCCTGGGCCACTAGACAGCAGGAAAGCAAGAGGCCCAGGGCTGCTCCAGTGGCTCCGTTCTGTCACCCCAGCCTCTCATCAGGTTTGGGGTCACGTCATAGGTCTGTCCCTGACCAAGGGGAGCAGTGGACTCTTCCGGCAGCAGGCATCAGAGATGTCCTGTGGGCTGGTAGGCGGGGAGGTGGCAGCACAAGCTGGCACAGATTGGCACTGGGCACTGGGCACTGCTGGTGCTTATAAAAGCAATCAGTGGTCCCCACCTGAGCCTGCCTCCCCGAGGCGTGTTCCCACATGCGCACGTCCGCAGGTCACTCATCACCCGTGTGCACCCCAGCGGGCAGCCCCCAGCCCTCGGGGACCATCAGCATCTCTGCGTCCCCCGGACTGACTGCCTCTCTTTCCCCACCCTCTCTCCCTGCAGTACGAGTACAGCTTCCGCACGGAGCAGAGCGCCGCCGCCAGGCTCCCGCCCAGCCCCACCCGGTGCCAGCAGATCCCCCAGTCCTGAGGCGCCCGAGCCTCCTGGGGAGAAGACGCCTCCACCCAGTGCCCACACTACTGACACGGCGGCTGGGGCTGCGGGCCGCTCCCCGCTCGCCCGCCCTCCTGCCGCCCTTCCCGCCAGCCCCCTCCACGCCGGCCACGCCAGCCTGAGTGATCGGGACCCTGGGCAGCTGAGTGGTCACGTGCGGTCATCAGCTTGCCTGACAAGGCTCCCCAGCCTTCCTGGGGGCGCCGTTCATAATCGCAACTAATCTGTGTGTGCCGTAGCGACCCACAGCTCCTAGTGTGTCTGTGTGACGAGTTGTACTGCAAAACACCTCCCCTACCCGTCAGCCCGAGGTTCCCAGTGACGCCCGCTGGCACCTCTCCTCCTGACTGCCCCCTCCATGGGAGTCCCGCAGAGCCATTGCTCCTTCCTGGAAGACCCCCAGCTTGGCCGCCTCCCATGGACCCCCTAGGACCCAGGGTTGCCAGGGAGCAAATCCCTCCCACCACCAAGGTCAGGTGGCTCGAGTGTCTCAGTGCAGCCCTGAGACCAGGGGAGGGAGGGGCCAGGGGGCCAGGACCGAACCCTGCCCTGCGGCGGACACCTGTGGCATCTTCACCTGGTCCACACACTGGACGTCCCGAGGCTGGACAACTGCAGGCCTCTGCCACCGCCACAGAGGGGACTTCACTCTCCGGGGAGACAGCTGAGTGACCCAGCACCGTCCCGGATGTGAGCACGGCTGCCGGGACGCCAGGCTGGTCTACATGCTCCCTCCCCCAAGGGCTCAGCTGTGGACACCGTGTGCCAGCACCAGCTCCGCCTGCCTCCGCCCGGCGCCCTGACCCAGGGACCGCAGGGCACATGGACACCCAGCTGCCCGCAGAGCCGGGCTATCTCCGAGGCATCTGCCGACAGGAACGAGTTGCCCCAGAAAGCCCTCCGTCCCACGCCTCTGGGTTCGGGTCAGCACCAACATTTCTCTGCAAGAATCCACTGGAGGTGCCCAGTGCGACCCACACCTCCACACCGGGGTTCGTGGCCTCGGGGCCCACACCCTAACCCGTGGGCGCACTGCTTCGCTGAGACTGGCTGTCAGGGTTTGTCTGGGCTCCTCAGAATGGGGGTGTCTGGCATCTTTGGGTCCCCAGAGTGGGGCTTTGTGGTTGTGGTGACTTCCAGAGTGGTCAGAGACTGGGGTACAGTACAGTTCCCCTGGATGTGGTAACGTAGACAGCCCGTGGATGATGGGTAGCCAAGGTGCCCAAGAAACAAGAAGACGCCGTGGCCCGCAGGACTGGCCAGGAGCTGGGGTGGGACCCAAATACCTCACACACCAGTGTCAGGCCCTGTGTCCCCAGGGCCCCTCTGTGGATCAGTCTCTCTGCCACCGCCAGCCTTCATCTTCATTTAGTACCTCTTTCTGTGGTCGCTCAGTCCCCTAGGTTACCCCCCTGGAAGGCTGTCCCATGCCACCAGGCACTCAGCTCACCTGCCAGAGCCCGAAGGCCCAGGGGGACCCATTTCAGGACTGGTGCTTAACAGGGCAGAGCAGACAAGCTGACCCCAGCACGGTCACCAGGTAAGCTAGCTGTGTTCCAGAGGCGCTGAGGCACCTGAGAACCTGTGTCTACTGCTGATTTTGTGGTGGCGGACCCCAAACCAAGTGGCCTACACAACCGGAGGCCCAGAAGAGAAGGGTGATGTCCGGCAGGCTGGGGACAGCAGGAGGCCGGGGGCAGAGCGCCGGGCTCTCCTGCCCACTCCGTTTGTTCGTGCACTTTGTCCTCAACCTCTTTCCCTGTCCTCGAGTCCCGGGATGGAAAGCAGAGTCTGATAGCCTGGGGAGGCTCAAGGTGGCGGTGTGGGACCCCTCCTCAGTGATCAGAGGGCAGAACTGTGGGTGGCAGCAGGAGAGAGGAAGGGGCACCCGGAGGCCCCACGGACACTGGCGCAGGGCCACCAGGAAGAGTGGCCGGGCAGACTCCGGCAAGCTGGAGAGACCTCTGTGGCATTATGGACTTAGACTAAGATTAACCCTGACTGTGAACGTTGTGATAATGGCAGCTTAAGCTAATTAGGCAGTGACAGTGTTAAGGACGCCTTGGTGTCTGTGGTAGATTTTAGCTGCTCCCGACCCTCCTTTCCATACCTTCTGAGAGACGGGAGGATGGGCAAGCCATGGGTGACTGTGTGCATGCACACCTGTGTGGGCTCAGGCAGACCCTGGGCCCAGGGTGGAGCTCGGGTCCACGTCTGGGATCCAGCAGCCTTTCAAGTCCCAGGGGAGTCCGTTCTCCATCACCCCTCTGGCCACCATGGAAAGGAAGCACAAGGATTCTGTTGGAACTGTGAAGGGCCACAGCCTCTCCCCTGGGTCCCCTCGGGCTTGTCCCTGCCCAGCACCCACTGTCCTCCTGACAAGACTAAGCAGAGCACAGCATCCCCTCCCTTCCCCTAAGGAAACTCAGTCTCTGTCCCAGGGCCTTGGAGATGGCACAGTGGTGGCAGGGAGCCTCGGGGTCTTTCAGGTTCACTTGCAAATTTTATCATCGGGCCTGGTTCCCCACCCCAAGTCCAAGAACAATGCCAGCCACGGCCTCTGCCACTTGGAGAGGTGGAAACCTTGGCCTCTGTGAAAGAACAGGTTAGATCCATGCCTGACCCCGCGGCTGCCTGTGGCCGCTGGCCCCCGAGTGCTGCAGAAGTTGGTGGGAGGCCACGGGGACTAACACTTGCTGAGCACCTCTGCCTGCCAGGCACCAGGCCAGGCAATCTAAGCACATTTCCCCTGCGGCTCCCCCTGGAGAGAGCCAGCAGCAGACGCCCCCGCCCCTCCTCACAGACGAGGGACCTGGGATGGCTCCACGTGGGCACAGGCCGGCAAGTGGCAGAGACAGGATCTGGCCCCGAGGCCCACAGGGCCAGCATCCTCTTGTAAGCACATGCCTCAGGCCAGCCACCGTTCCCGGTCCCGTGATGGACTTCCCAACTGCCGCCAGGCTTGCGGTCACTACGTCACGTTGTGCAGTGGGGACAGGGCGCGGGCCGGGAGCCCCCATCCTACCCCTTTCACATAGCCAAGGGCTCCTCAGTTCGCAGGCTGCTGGCTGCCCTGTCACTTTGCCACATTTTGGGGACTCCCAGCCTGCAGCTGCTAAGAACCATACAAAAACAGAGCTCATGGATGGGTCCATGGGCTCCCTGACCCGAAGCCGGGCCCTTGTCCCCGTGTCTGGCTCCCTCTTGGGCAGCCTGGCACTTTTCTTTGTTCCAGGCGCAGGCCTGGGGCTGCTGAAAGCATCCCCACCAGAGACAGGGCGTCATTCTCCCTGCGAGGGCCCACCAGCTCCTCACGGTGCCAGCTCTGGACAAGGCCCTTGGGAACGGCCTCTTTACTGCATATTTATTCAAGGTGACTCTGTACTTGGCAAAGGGAAGATTCACTGTGTGATTGTCTGTATTCTTAATATAATTTGTTAAATAAACGTTTGTTTTAATCCTTTTCCCGGGTTTGCTGTTGTGTCTCAAGCCACCAGAGGTCAGTGTCCCCCCAGGATGCCCAGTGCTTCTTCCAGTTCCCCTCTGCCAGGACTGGCCTTCCAGCCTTCTGGAAATTGCTGCCCTGCCCTCTAGTTCCAGTGACCCGGTTACCGGCCTAGGAATTCAGCGCGGCTGCACAGCCCAGCCGGCCTCTGGCTGCAGAAGGAGGAAGTCCGGGTGGCTGTGAGGCAGGCTGGCCAGGAATGCTGAGCGCGCTTTCATCTCCCGTTGCCCCGAGCCCTGTCTGTGGGGTGCAGGGTACATCTGGCTGTCAGGGTGTCAGGAACACGCTGCAGCTCCTGTCCTTCAGGCCTGTCCCAACCGTTCACCTGCCGGCAGGACGCCACTCCACACGGGCAGAGGCAGCCGGACAGAGGCAGCCTGGGGCTCCTGAGAGGCGCCGGCAGCTCGGGTTTCACCAGCGAAGCTCTCAGCCTCCCTGCCAGCCACCTTTGCATTTCTGGACTCACATCTCCGCCTGGGCTGTCACTGCCTGCAGCTCCTTTCACGCTAGGCAGAAAGGAGTCAGAAGGATCCCCCCCTTAGCGTAGCACTCAGCTCCCGGGCACAAGGCGGGTCCCCAAAGAGTATGACTCCTCCAGCCCGGCTCCACACCCCATCCTGTCTCACCCCACCCGTCTCTCAGGTCTTCCCCTACGGCAGCAGGAGCCGGAAAGCAGGCAAGATCGAGGATTCTCGGCCCTCAGCTACCTCCTGACCTGTGATCTTCAGCTTGTCCCCAGCACCACTGTCAGAATGGGCAGCTGCCCTCCCTCAAGGACTTCCTGGGAACATGGTGGGGGGACGAGGGCAGGACATGAGCATCCGGCAGGCACGGAGCCCCACAGCAGCTCACTCTTCAGGATCTGGGTTCTATCGATAGTCACAGAATGCACGAAGTCTCTTCTGGGCCAGTGTCTGGGGGCTCAGGCCCTACAGGGGACGGCAGATGGGTGGATGCCCAGGCCGGTGGGTATGGTCTGCATACATCAGCCAGGCCATGCAAGCTGAACGATCATCC
The DNA here is from genome assembly GCA_004363535.1 of Dasyprocta punctata. NCBI lineage: Eukaryota > Metazoa > Chordata > Mammalia > Rodentia > Dasyproctidae > Dasyprocta > Dasyprocta punctata. Next base: position 36,188 of record RJWM01012799.1, on the reverse strand, counting down.
CTGGAGGAGGCTCACAAGCCCAAAGCACCATGCCACCAATGCAGCCAGGCCTCAGGAGCCAGGCCAGGCCGCAGTGGCTCCCTGACCTGCCATGCGCCTCCTTAGCCTCTGCCCCAACGCTGGGAGCCCCACTTCGCACACCAGCAACATGGCGCCCATTATCATGTGACACCAAGTCTACTCATGTTCTGTCTCAGGATCCCCAGTCCAGAGTCCCAGGACAGACCGAGGGCTCAGGTGATCCTCCTGCCCCGGCAGCTCTGGCTCCGGCTGGCAGCACCGGGTGTGCACACGAAACATGTGGAGCAGGTCCTGCAGGTCCAGACCCTTAGGGGACGGAGGGGCCAAGATTCTTGCTGGGAGGTGGGAAAGAGCAGGGCTCCTGAGAAATGAGGCCACTCCACCAGCGGCTCTGCGAAGAGGCCATGGCGGTGGGCGGGGTTTCATTCATCCTCCCATCCATCCAGGTCACACCCGGTGGTGCCCACCCACTCGACCTGCCCCTCTCCTCCTCCCCTGCTCCTCAGGCTGCCCACTCCCAGCCATGCCACAGCCACCTCCTCAGAGCGCAGGGCCTCCTGAGCTCACCCTGTGTCCTCTCCTTGATTTGCTCTTTCACTGGCTTCCCCGAGCTCCAGCCATGTCATCCCAGGGACCACCTGCAGTACCCCAAAAGTTCAGTGACCCTAGTGCACCCAGAGTGGAATGCACCCTCTCATTTGAATCCTGAACTGCCCCTCCTCCTCCCATCCTGCCGCAGAACAGCCCCATCATGACCCCCAATCACCCATCCCTCCCCTGGGGCCACCCCACTTACCGCTGGACAGCGGCCTCCCCTGTGTGTGTCCTTAACCCAACTCCACCTTCCCTGCCTCCACCTTCCCTTAGGATTCAGAAGCCCTCCCTCCTGGGTCTGAATCCCTTGTGGCTCCCCAAACCCTTGGCTTTGTGTCCCTCCTTACCTTTGCTTATGCCCCTCCCTCTACCTAGAGTGCTTCCCCCCACTTCTCTGCCCAGCAGACTTCTGTTCCCCTCTCCAGCTTCTGCACCTCTGCTGTGATAACTGTCTTGACCCTTTGGAGGCAAAGATGATGGTTTTCCCCCATTCCTTGAACACAGGGTACCACGTGTCACTGGACTGCAGCCACTCGATCCTCTCGTTCAATTCTGTGCTCCTGGAGGAAGGTGCCCGTGTCCCATTTATCATCACTCCCCCACCATGTACGTGTCCAGAGCCCCCAGCCTAGAGAGTGGCAGGCATCAGCAAAGACTCTGGATGAGTCCCTTAGCACAGGCGGGGCAGACAAATGGAGGCCAGGAGTCCAGGGACCATGACATCCAGCACTGGATGAGTCCTGATGTGGCCTCAGAGATACCAGAGACCTGGTGTGAGAGCCAGACCTCAAATGGTTCTCCCCAACAAGGGCCTGGCCCCTGGCCGGCTAGTCCACGGTGGCACTGGTGGAGCAGGCGATGATCTGCCATGGTCTGCTGGCTCTCAGCCCTAGAATACAGTTCTGGGGAGGCCAGAGAAATGGGAAAGGGGGCCAGTGGCTCACAGGACCCAACACTAAAGCTACAAGGGGCTCACGCAGGTGCCAGGGACCAGGAGCCAGCAGCAGGCTAGGCTGGAAGGCACTGCTGGGTTAGGAACCTTCAGGAAGTGGGGTATAGTGGAGAGAAACGAGGTCATTGGGGGTCTCCCTGAGCTCTCTTCTCTGCGTCTGCTCCCCGGCTGCCATGAAGGGAAGGCGCCTCCTCTGACCTGACTCCCACCATGAGGCTCACCTCACTGCAGCTCCAACGCAACAGGGCCTGGTGACCCTGGACTGAAACCGATGACTCTGTGATGACACCTCAGGCGAGAGGCGCGGGAACCAGTGCTGCGGCTATGTTGTCTCTCCCACAGTGTTCTGGGCGGGCTGTTTTCACCCCTCTGAGGGTGTGAGAAAGGCAGTAGCCTTGGAGAGGGGGCATCAGTTGGAGCCCCTGGGGTGGCTGGGCTGGGCCCTGAGCTCTCGCCTTCTCCTCCCCAGAAAGATGCCACCAGAGACTGCCTTTGGGAATGGCAGTGCTGAGGCCAAGGTCTTCAAAGGTTCTGGGGGTCTGGCACTCCTGATTTGGGGCAGGGGGGCACATAGGCAGAGGATGGCAGAGGTTGGAGCATCCGAGGCACACCCTTGTCCTTAGGAGAGGGCGCAGGGTTCTCAATCTTAGCTCCCACTGGGACTTCTGTGCCCAGACCCAATCCAGGTTAATTACAGAAGAACCTACAGGAGCACTGAGGACGCTAGCATTTTCAAGCTTCCCAGGTGATTCCAATGCATAACTCAGCTAGAGACTAAATTCCAGGCTTTTGGTCCTTCCCTGGAAGTATGGTTTGAATCTCAAATGCCCCTGAAGGCCCAAGTGTTAAAAGGTTGGTTGCCAGGCCTGTGGCACCATTGAGCGTGGAACCTTTAAGAGGTATGACCCAGTGGGAGAATATTAGGTTATTAGGGACATGCCCTTGAAGAGGACATGGGGACCCTGGCCCCTCTTCTCTTTCTTTGCTTCCAGGTCACCATGAAATGAACAGCCCTTCTCCAACCAGCATTCCCTGCCATGATGTTCTGCCTTGCCCCAGGCCCAAGGCAATGGGGCCAAGTAACCATGGACTGAAACTTCTGAAACCATGAGCCAAACAACTGTTCCTCCCCTAAGTTGTTTATCTTAGGTGTTTTGTCACAGCAACAGAAAACTGACTTACCCACCCAAATGCATGCTACCAGCCCGCTGAGCTGCATCCCAAGGAATAATGAGCTCACAGAAAAAACAGACACTAGAAAAGTTCATCTACCAAAAGGAAAGCGAAGAAAAAGCCAGATAAATCAGCATTTGCACTTAAGGGTTTTAATACACCTCTCTCAGAAACTGTAGTTGAATTGATAAAATCTGAACAGAGATGCAAATGATTTGAGTAACCCAATTGATGAACACAAAACTTTCAACCACTAGGGAGCCACATGTATTCAGTGCCAATAGAGAAGTCGTTGAAGAAGCCTCAAGAAATTCTCAGTATCATACCTAAGATCATCTCTGATTGCCTGGTGATACAATTAGAAATTCATGACAGAATAACATTTTAAAATTGTACCAGATTGCAAAACTCAAAACCTACAACTAAATAAGAGGAAATCATACGGGAAGTTAGTAGCATCTTACAGCAAAATGATAATGAAGCTACCTCACATCAAAATTCATGGAAAACAGTTGAAATGGTAGACATAATGACTTTATTGACCCAAAAATGAAAATAGCTGAAAACCAACTAAGTTGTCATTTGAAGAGGCGGAGGAAAAGAGCAACAAGTACATGTAAAAAAAACCATGAAATAATAATAATAATAATAATAATAATAAAAGCAGAATCCATGAAATACATAGAACAAAGACAAATTATTTTTAAAAAGTCTCAGTTTTGTCCTTTGAAAAGACTAAACTTCTGATGAGAGAGAAGATGGAAATAATAAGAATTTAAGAAAGAAATTGTGTCTACATTTTTCCAATTCTTTCTTTTTCATTCATTTTCCCTTTCTTTCCTGTGTTTAATCTCTTGTTCCTCTTCCTATTTGAAAAAAATCCCCCATTTCCTATTATCATTATTTTGCTCCTTATTTATATTTTGGGTTTCTTATATAAGAGAAACTGTGCAATGTTTAAGCTTGTATGTCTAATTTATTTCACTTATTATTATGATATCGAGGTCCATCCATTTTCCCAATGACTGAAGTTTATCCTTCTTAATGGCAAACGTTCCCCATTGTGTATAAATATCACATTTTTTTATCCATTCATCTATTGATGAACATATAGGCTGCTTCCAAGATTTAACAGTTATGAATTATGCTGGTGGGAAAGAGCAGGGAGGGAGGACAAGGTCAGGGGGTGGAAAACAGAATTAAGATGTGTTATGTACATGTAGCAACCCCCCATGATAAATGTAATCACTTTGTAATGAAATGTGCTAATAAAAACTTAAAAACTGAAATTAGCTACAATGTAACAGTTAACTAAAAAGAATATCTTAGTAATCATACACCTGGAAAAAGATAAAACATCAAAATCTGTATAAAAATCAACAACTATTAAACAGTTAAATCAAAGATCTCTCCCTTTTCCTTCAGTATCCCCAGAACCAAATCATCAATCATGTGGCTGAGTTAACTCAGATTCCCAAGAAATAAGAAACTTTTCCTGAAACAACTCAGTCTAGAACACAGGAAAAGGAAGAAGGCCACCCCATTCATCTGATTCCAAAGCAGATAATTATGTACACGATAAATTAGAAGACTTTTTTTATGAACATGGGTGTAAAATTCTCAATAAAATATTATCTAACTGCATTCAGAAGTATATTAAAAAATCATTTTTTAAGACCTCATAGGGGCCAGGGATTTAGCTCAGTGGCATAAGCACCTGCCTGGCAAGTGCAAGGTCATGGAATCAGGAAATATATCCAAATGGTCTTCTCAAGTGATCGTAGCAATCTCCAAAATGGTTGTAGCAACCTACACCCACACCAGCAGTATATGGACAATCCCAATGGTTTCAGAGCCTTAACAATAAATCAGGCATTTTAAGACTTTGTAAAATTAGCAGTTTTAGGAGATGTGATTGATAACATTGTAGTTGAAATGTACCTTTCCCTGTTAACTATGAAGTTCAGCATGTGTTCGTATGTCTGTTGGACATGAGTATATCTTTGGTGAAGATCTGTGTCTTGGTTAGTTTTCTTTCGTTGCTGGGACAAAATACGTGACACCCAAAATGTAGGAAGGAAAGGTTTATTTAGCTCATAGTATTTTGGAGGTTTCAGTCCATACTCAGCTGGCTCCAAGGAAGGGTGGCATGGCACAGGGGCAGCCATTCATGGCAGCAGCAGGTGCCAAAGGCGACAAGAGCAAAAAGGGCTTTCCCCTTTATATTGTATGCAGGGTACCCAGCCCTGGGCAGGTGCAGCACTCACAGGCCAACCCTAGCACTAGACAATGAACCAATAGCAAATGCTAGATTCAGCCGCCTCCATGACTGAATGAGGCTTTGGGGGGACATCCAAACATAAACCATAACAATCTGGTCTTTTGCCCATTTTTCTATTGGGTTGTCCCTCTTTTCCTTACTTTATATTCCTTATGTATTTTCAAAGCAAGTCCTTCATCCAACATAGTTGCACATATGTTTCCCCTCTCTGGGCTTTGCCTCAGCCTTGGCATCTTGTGATGAATAAAAATGAGTTTGGTTGTTACCATCTTTTCCTTTATCGTTGGTGTTTCCTGTTTAAGGATTTTTGCCTAGCCTCTCGAACTCTGAAAATGGCTCTAATTTCTGCCAATACCTTCCCTGGGCGCCAGGTGGGGAAGCTTCCTGGAGGAAACAAGGTAGGCCCTGAGCTCTAAGAGGAGGTCCTGGGGTGAAAGATGTTCTGGGTGAGGGGTGAACAGAGAGCAGGAGTGGCATTTGCTCATTCATGTCGGTGAACATTTATGGGGCACAGTGGGTCACTAGGAATCACCAAGTCTGGCAGCTAGGGATTCTCAAATGAAGAAACTGAGGCCCAGAGAGTACTCAGAAGCATACAGAGCAGTTTAGGGACCCAATTCCAGAGCAAGGCCCGGAGATGATTAGATTATGTCCATCTGAAGGGTGCTGCCCTGTCTGGGGGTGGGGGTGGGGTGTTAAAGGATGGTTCATGAGGTCAGACAGACCATTCCAGCTCTGCCCGGGGGCTCCAGGCCAACAGTAACCACCCACCCAAGGCTTTTAAGTGGAGAAACCAAGATCAGACCACCTATATAGCTGGGTTCTCTATAAGCAGGCAAATCAGGGACTCTGGGTATTGAAATGGAGGTCCAGCAGAAGGCCTTTGGCAATGGGGAAGCCCCACAAGGCACCTCTAGCATGGGCAGGAAGGTCTGATAATCTAAAGCCATGAGACCCTAGCCAGCCAATACTTTTTCCCCAGCGTGGGCGCCTCCACTTTGTGCAGACAGGCGCTCCCAACATGTTCCCTCCTGGATTTTGCCAGAGTGGAGCGCTTGGGGTCTGAGTCAGTACTCGCACCCCCACCCCCACCCCACCCCCACCCCACCCCACCCACCCCGCGCCTGCGCAACAGAGCTTCCTGCTAGGGTTAGGCAACCTGCTGGAGGCCCCAGGCCCACACCTCCCGCCCTGGGGTGACTCCCTGCAGGGGCCAGGGCAGCCTGCTGTAGGTCCCAGGTAAAGCACCTTGCCTCGAGAATCCCTTTCGCGGGGTGGGGGCGGGGCTCTCCCACGCACTTCTCCTTAAAGTCAGGGCTGAGAAGGGTCGCGGAGCAGCGTGGATGGGTACCCGCGACCTTCGGTCCTCCGGTCCCCCGAGATCCCGCCCTCGGGCAGCCGGCCCGCACCTGGTCAGCCACACCCAGCCGCTGCCTGCGCCCAGCCCGGCGCCAGCCCTCGCTGCGCTCCGCGGGTCGCCCGCCGTCCGCGCACACGGCGACGGTGACTACGGTGACTCCCGGGCCTCGCACAGCGAAAGCAGAGCTGGGGAGCTCCCCTGACCACCGGAAAATAAATCCATTGGCTTCACGCTGCCGACGTGCTCTTGGAAGAAGGCCAGCCACTGCTGAGTAGCCCGCGTAGACCCCGGACAGCTCCGGGAGAGAACGGGCCCCGCCCTGCCACCCTGGCCAACCTCGGGAAGGGGGATGGAGCCCAGACCTTGGGACCAAGAACCCCCAGCCCTGCCGCAGCTCCACACATCTCACACTGAGCCTCGACCCCCGAATCTGTGAAGCAGGGAGGTCAATAGCCCCTGCTTTGAAAGGTTGACAAAGTTAAGATGTATATGTCACTGTTGCCCAACTTCCAGGCCTTAGGCAAGCCACTTGTGCCTTCCTTCCTGTGCCTCGATTTCACCAGCTGTAAAATGAGTTTAATGCAAGCCCTTCCCGGGTCACTGTAGGCAGAAGATTGCAGACCACTACCTGGCACCTGTCCACTCCATTAATGGGGTGGGTGGCAATATGCCTTCAATTATAGGGTGTCATTTAGGGGACCCAGGTCCCCCAGCTTGGAAACTGCTGGCTTGACACAGAGAGGGGTACTCCGTGGTCCCTAACTTGAAGAGAAGACTCGCTGAGTGGCCCGCAGGTGTCTGAACAGGGCCCTAGGGGCAGTGCCCTCCCCTGGCTGGTCTTCAGGGTCCTCTCTGCTTGAGACAGGGGGAAACTACTCTGGTTTGACCACACCCAGGAATGAAAATGGCCCAGGCATCTAACCCTTCCCTTCCTTCTGGCAACTTACACAGCCCTGACCTGAAACTAAGCCAAGATACTGAATGTGGCATGCACGCCTATGCCAGAATACTGGCCTCCCAACATGGGCAGCCTTGGGGACTGGGGCAGCAATGCGGGGTTCTTGCTCAGGCTCTGCCTTGCCCAGTACGAGGTGACCCTGGACCCAGCAGCCTGTACCACAACGCACCTCCCAGCAGCTGACCTTAAGGGCGCCTGGGAACCCAGACTTCCTTCCCAGCCAGGGCTGCTGCCCACCCCTACTCCCCCCCCACCCCAGAAAAATATTTGGAATGGTCTTTGACTGAAATGAGATTAATCCTCGGCTCCCTGACAGTGTCTTCGGGCATGTGTTTTCATAACCTCCCTTTCAAATGAGAACCATTTGTCGCCGGGAAGCTGGGGAGGCCCTGCCCTAACGGCTGGACCAGACATCACTGCCACCTGATTGAATGTCATGGGCAGTGCCAGGGGGCAGGGCCGAGGGGAGGGTGGCAGGTACATGGATGGCACTGGGCTCCACTGGTCCCTGCCCTGAACCTGACTTCAGCCAGTGGCCGAGACGGGAAGATATGGGTCCTAACCCTGGTTCTCCTACACCACAATCGGGCCTGGGGCTGGTGACTTTGCCTTTCTGAGCCTCACTCTCCTCATGTGTACGATGGGGGCTGTGGTGGCCTGTGGCCCTTGGTGTTGTACCCAGCTCAATACCTGGAGTGCAGTAGACCCTTGATGTTTAAGGGGGCTATTGATAGGTGTCGGCGCCTGTGGAAGGGCTGGTCTTTCCAGCTGGGGCCTCACAGAGGGCGGCAAGTGTCCATCCTAAATGTGGTCCAAGACTGTGCCTGCTTCCAAATTCTCCTCTAAGCAAGAAGGTAACCTGCAAAGAATCGAATCACTGGTGCTTTAATACATAGCCGGCCCACTTTATAGGTACAACTATGCGGTCTCTTTAATTAACTCTGAGCCCTTGGTTGGTGGCCTCCTCTCTCCGCACAATCCCCCAACCCCCCAAGTCCTGTTTGAAGTTTGCAACCCCCCCAACCCCGCCATCCCCACTTGCTGAAGTGGCGACAGACCCTCAGGGCTCAGCTGGGAGGGATTTATTGGGGAATTTCAATCATGGGGCCTTGGCTCAAACTTGTTGCTTCCCCAGAAGTTTGGTGTGGGTGGAACTGAGACCTGGAGGAGGTGCTTGGATGGATGCTCTTGGAGCCCGGAAGCCCACCTGGGCCTGTTGGAGGATTCATAGCCTCCAGCGTGGAAGAAGAGAGCACTGGCCAGCAGAAGGATGCGGGCTCTGGGACAATGTGGAGGTACTGGACTCATTCACCTTACGGAGTTGCTTAGAGACAGGATTTCTGAGCTGGAATGGTGCTCAGTGGCAGAGTGCTTGCCTAGCTCGTGCAAAGCCTGAGTTCCATCCCCAACACCTGGAACTTTTTTTTTTTTCAATTCACCTTGGTTCTCCTCCTTCAGCAGAGACAGGTTTGGGCAGGTGTCTGATTGCTGTGGTGTCAGCCCCACACGCTGGGGAGAGTGGGGAACCGAGCTGGGCTGCAGCCATGAGCCATGAGCTGCCTTTCTCCTTAGCTATGAGGCTCACCTCCCCCAACGCGACCCTCAGCGGTTCTCAGGCTGAGGTGGAGCCCACGTTCTGCATTGGAGCCAAGCCAGGAGGGTCCCCGGCAGAGGCCCCCTGTGCCCTCATTTCTCTCCCCCTCTGGGCAAAACTGACTCTTTGCATTTCTCCGTGCGGCCTCTGCAATGATGGATGGGCTGTGGCCCCAACTGCTGGGGCCCTGGGGAGAACAAACATCTTTTGCAGTCTCTCTCGAAGCCTCCCGCTTCTTGCTTAACAAGTGGTGAAAGCGCCACAAACAGAAATAGCCGGGCTTCCCATGACTAACGAGATGACCACATCAGGCGGCAGCGCTGGGGGAGAGCAGAGAGCCGGCCCGAGGGTCCCCGGAGCGAGGTGTCCGATTCCCTCCCAGGACGCTCTGCCAACTGCGCTTTGAAGCCCGGCTTGGCCGCTGGGGCTCGGAAGGGTGGAGCGGGGCGCAGGGCCCGGGCCTCCCCGCCGCAGCACGATGTGATGTGTGCGGATCGCCCGAGATAAAGGAGCCTCAGCTTCGCCGACTAATGCTGAATCGCCCTTTTCAAAAGCCCTTTCAGATGGTTTCACTTCTCTGCCCGCTTTGTTGAAAGATGTAAAAATTTCAAACCACCACAAAGTAAACATTTCAAAACCCTCTCTTTTCAGAATCAGTCACATTTTCAAAAATCCCTCGAATTCCGCCCCACCACCACTACCACCACCACCAGCAGCACGCTTTCTTTTGCAGAATTTTGGAGTGTTTTTCATTAATTTAGAAACAGCCCAGGTAAAAGCTGGTGATTTCAGGCTGTGTTTTACGGGCGGGAAGTAGCTTTGTTATTTAGTAGATATATTAGATAAGTCGATGTCTTGTCAAAATCAAGCAGGTTTTCTTTATTAGGGTGAAATCGTAATGAACTCATCTGCTTCTAATATTTATAAAGAGAAGAGAGGCCATTAATTCTACTGCTTGTGAATAAAACCATCTGTGATTTCTTTCCATTTGATGGGTTTTGGTTTTAATATACATTTTTCACAAATAAGCACAGAGATTTTTTGGTGAAAATGTCACATTCAGGATCTCATAAAGAAAGAATGCAAAGAGAGGAAAACTAAATGTTTTGTTAGCTAAGTAATTTCTCACCTTGCAGAGTGGGGGACATCTGAGCCAACTTCAGCACATTAGGTGACGGAATCGCCCGCTCGACGCTAATGCAATCCATGACATGTTACAAGGCGAACCGCGTCCGTTTTGAAGTTTGTTTTCCTTCGGGAATTACACAGTTCGTTTAACCTAATCTGTCCTGACACTTGAATTATAATATTATGAGCTTCTTCAGGGAAGTAAAACAGTAGTTGCCTGCTTAAAAGCAAAGCAGAAGTTAATAAAGTGGGCAGAATGTCAAGGAAAAAGGGCTAATCGAATCATGGTGTCATTCTCCAGAGAAAATATAGTCAAGTTGTATTTTTTTTTTCCAGTGGAAATCTTGGACGCCTAATGACATATTTCTGTCCAGGAAGAAATCTGAACTCTGAAGCCGCACTTGATTAAACCCCAAACTGTGAGACATGGCCCACTGGGACCACTCGGGGACTTTGACTTCTGGGTGTCAGAGCTTAATTAAAATATTCATCCAGCTGCTCTTCTCTTGCCAAGGGGGCCCAGAGGAATTAAACCAATAAGCTTAATTCTATTAGTTCACCTGCCTATGTACACAGAGATGCGGAAGGCCATTTACTGGTTCTGGGGAGGGAAAAAAAAGCATTAGACCCACCCTGTAAATCCAGCGTGGGCCGTCACCACGGCAGCAGAAACGGTCCCTCAAACAGATATAACACTCAGCAGTCTCGGCCTCAGACTCTGAACACATGCAGAGAGTTTTTCATGTCTCTCCCAAAAAAACCAAAGTGCCAAGCGAGTTAGTACAAAGATTGACATGTGTGTGCGTGTGTGATGATTTATGTGGCAGTCATCATAACCCGCAGTCACTGACGTCTCTGTGCCACAGGGCTGAGCCCTGCTTGTTCATACCTCAAGGAAACCTTCGCTTCCACTCCGGGAAGTGAACACTACCATCACCCCCACTGCACAGAGCAGAAAACTGAGGTTCTGTGGGCTAAAGAACCATGAAGCCCAGAATTCACAGACCTCAGAGCCTGCTGAGCTCTTAACCCTAGGAGGGTGGGCTCTGCTAATGTTTTGAGCTTTGTTCTAAATGGTAACTTAGTGATAGCTGCCATTCACACAGGGTCCAGAGGCTGGAAAACAAAAGAATCAGCTTCGCTGTCACCTTTCCCACTACCCAGGCAGCCACCTTGGACAATCTCTTGTTTCCTTCCAGAGAGCAGAGACTTAGACCAGCAAATGTGTATGTGCTGCCTTGTTGAAATCGCAGATGGAGCATCACAGTACATCACTCTGCTGCTTGCTTTCTTTAATAAATACAGCTTGGGAGATTTCTCCATCTTGTTCCTGAGTGCCACTCCATTCAATAGGTGCAATAGATTGAATATTGACAGTCACGTGTGGGTCAAGCTCTGTTGAAGAACAAAAATAGTAACTTAACATGATTTTACCTGACACCAGCGTTTTTACCTGTGATGGACATCAAGGTAGGTGCCCACCTTTTACCTGTGATATATATCCTTGCCACCGCTGACAGGTATCTGTGAGACAAGTTCCTAGAAATGCCACTACCTCTGTGACCCTATAAATCCCTTTCCCTGGCCCCAGGTCTGTGAAACTGCACCAAAGTATTTCTGAAGCCCTTCCCCACTGCCCCTGGCAGGTTCTATTGTTCTGCAAAATGGTAATCCCCACATTTGTAATTCTGTATCAGTACTAGAGCTCACCATCACAACCTCAAGAAGATAACCACAGCTCCAGCTCCGGGTCCCCCAAATCACCGTGGAAACAAATGTTTTCCTCCCAATGCTAACTAACTCCCTGCTGGCCATATTTGTCAACCAGGGAATGAGACATTTCCCTGTGATCGATACAAATGAAATAGAAATCTATCCTGGGAGGTGGCAGCAAGCCTTGGTTTTAATAAGGGGACCTCCAGAGGATATTGCATTCCTATGACAACGGCCAGCAGACCTGGTGTTTTAGTGTCAGAAGCTGTTTAATGCAAAGGTCTGTGGCTGGGGTCCAGCCGCCGCTGCTGCAAGGTTTGGGCTGAACCGACTGTTGCAGAACCTGCCTGCTCCCCCGGCCCACTGCCTGTCCTTGGTCCCCTGTGAGCCACTTGTTCATGGAGGCAGCCACATTTGCCAACTGGGCTGGCCAGCTGGAGGTGTCCACAGTCACAGACCTGGTTATCACAGCCACGGTCCCCAACAACCAGGCAACTCTTGGAGAACAGGAGTTCACTGAAACGGGACCAGGTACACAGGCAGAGGTGGCCATGAATGCTGGCATTCAGCCATTTATCCAGGAACAGGATGACCCAGAGACACCCTGTATCGATTACTTTTTGTAAAGACTTGAGAAGGCCCAGTATAAACTACCAAACAAACTAGGATATTCTGAAAACTTTTTTGTTTGTTTGTTTTTTGCCCAAACAGCCAAAATGACTCTGGGTTCCATCTCTCAATTCTCCTGCCACTTTGAAAATTATCTACTGATACAGACCAGGGCTGGAAAAGATGGCAGAAGCAGGAAAACAGCTGGCATGTTAAAGAGATGCGATCGGCAGTGATTTATTTCCAGGGACTTGATATTTTAGGTTATTGTTGTTGTTATATGTGTGCAATAAATCATATTTTAAAATATCTGGCTAATAGAGCTTTATTCTTTTTTAAAAATTTTTAAAATTCTCTTTCAAGTGGATGAGTTGTTTCTTGAAGTTGAATCTTCAGGTTTTATTAAGAGATACGACAATCAGAAAGTGTCAGTAAATTTTTCCACTGGGAAATTTCATCACCCGATCTTACCACCTGGAAAAGGTCTTGTCCTTTAAAAAATTAGAAGAAAGACCCCTAGATATTACAGTTTCAAATACTTTGTTTGAATAGATGTAAGTGCATTTAGTCCTTTGACTTTTAACCACTGAATTTATTTTAGGAATTTTAAATAGCATGATAGACTTTCTCTCCGAGTTTCCAAAGGCGACTCTCAAAATTGCATCTACCAGAGTCTTGAAAATCATACCAACGTCCCCCAAGGAAGGGCTTGGGGGCTGATTACAACATTCCTTTGTGCGACACAATAGCCCCCGGCTCGTGGTCACCCTCAGGCTCTTGAAAGTAACTGACTAGGCTGCAGCTTAAGACTAATCTCGTCCCTGGTCCCCGGCAAGAGGTCAGGAGGCGACTCTTTCACACTATGATCTCCAGCAAGATCTGACTCGGAGAATATAACAAGTTGTAAAAGGGCAGGGGAAAGGGGAGGGAGAGAGAGAAAGAAAGAAAAGAATAAAGGCAAAATTAAATTTTCACAATTAAGTGTATTCCTTTTTTCATTTAGTTAATTTCCAGCCGCTCACGTTTATTGCACATTAATTATGCATACAGCTTTTGTGCGATTTAAAAAGTGAGGAATGTGATCCTTATCCTTTTATAGAGGATGGGTGCCGGGCTGGAGGCTGAGGCGGCAGGCGGCTGCAGGAGCTTCGGGTCAGAAGGAGCAGGAGCCGAGTGCCCCTCTGAGCACAGCCCCTGCTGGGATACTCACTGCGCTCCACCTGGATCCCACCCCTTCCTATAGAGCAGAGAGGGTGGCTAAGGAGCCAGGGCCCCTGGAGGGTTGGCTGGGCTTGTGCCTGGGGAAGGACCCCAACTCACCCTCACTAGCCGCCTCGGCTTCTCTTGGGCCAGTATCTGTGCTCAGAAGCAGGAATACGGCCCAGTCTTGGGGGAGGGGACACATTTCCTTCCTCCAAGCCCCTCCAGCCCCCACCGGCTTTTCTTTGGAAAGCTGTGCCAGTGGGCTGGGAAACACTTGCCCTACTCCCACCCAACCCTAACCTCAAACAGGGCTGGCTGGTGACCCTCTGCCGACATGCTGTGTGACCCCAGGAAAGGACCACAGTCTTTCTGTGCCCTCCTCTGAGGCCCATGTGTAAACTCCTGTGGCCGCCTCTGTCCTCAGGCAGAGCCACTGGGCCTGCTGCCCTGCCCCCTAACTCTGGTTTTGCAGCTCAGGTCCCCTAAAGAGAACACTACCACCACCACACCCAATCAAGCAGATGCTGGAATTCATCACTTGGCCCTGTGGGATTTCTGGGGCCACAAGTACAGATCCAAGAGGCCAAGGCCTCCAGCTCCATCCAGGAGAGACGGAGTCCCGGGTCTAAGCCAAGTTGCTGTACTTGAGCAGAAGCATGGGGCTTGCTGGGAGCCAAGTCTCTGTCCCCGGGAGCTGGCCCATGCTCTGCAGTCCCAGGTCAGGTGCCAGTTCGCCCCCTGGACACCGAGTGCCCACCTCAGCCGGCCAGGCAGGGCCATCACTCGCCATCTTACACCATTCTGAGCAGATGGACCCCTGTGCCCCATGACTGGGTGATTTGGGGAATGGCCCCCTTTTCTTTGACCCAGATTCCTCATCTGGGAACCGGATTCAGAACCTGACCCGGCACCATCCTGTGGGCTGTGTGGAGTGCCGCCTCCAAGTGCCCAGCACCAGGCAGCAGGAGCTTCCACAGCCTGGGGTCCACGGGCCCCATTTCCCAGGGCAGGCAAACAGACTCTTAGAGGGAAGGTGCTCCCCACCCCCGGGGCCACCTGTGGCAGGGCCAGCTGTGAGGCAGCTCTCTCTGCCTCCTGGGCCCCACACTCGGCTCACCCCTCACCCGGGGCTGCCGCCCGAGCCTTCTCAAGGAGTTAGAAAAAGAGTAAAATAAAGGAGATGGTAGGAATCAAAAAGACAGACATTTTGGAGATGAGAAGGGGAGTAGGGGGTGGGGGTAGAAGGATCAAAAATAACCAAGATATGTTATATATGTGTACCAATTCCCCAACAGGAATGTAGCTGTTACTGTATCTGTTGAATATGTGCACCAATTTAAAAAAAAAGAAAGAGAAAGAAAGAGAGAAAGAAAGAAAGAAAGAAAGAAAGAAAGAAAAGAAAGAAAGAAAGGGAGAAAAAAAGAAAGAAGAAACTAGTGCATTAGTTTCTGAAACACAGAACGGGCCACAGCCAGAGCACACAGCTCAGGGTCAGGGACCCCACGAGAGGGCTGCCCAGCTGGCCCTGCTCCCCGCCCAGGCTCACTCCCATTGTACCACACCAGCCCCCCAGATGCAGCCCCAGGAGCCAAGGCAAAGGCAGCAGAGGCTCAGCAAGCCGGGCCTGCAGCACTTAAACCCCCTCTGCAGCTGGGACCCCAGAACAGCACTGCAGCCCCCCACCCACCTCTAACCACCAGAGGGGACTGCGGCCTGGGCCACACCCCCCCACACTTTTTGAAAATAACTGCTCTCCCCATAGTCCTGCAGGCATGGACCGTAACGCGTCTCTCCCACACTAGACTTCTAAAATTCTGCTCAGACTCCCACCCTGTCCTGTGATGACTCCACCATGAACTTTAAAATAAGATTGTCATCATAAAGAAATCAAACATGCATAATAATAAACAACATATTTAACATTTATTACTCTGTGTTCTGACAAATGAAAATGTGAAAACATGCCAAAATTCAAGTTTCATAAAACAATTTTTCATCAAGTTCTTTCCTATGACAAAATGCCTCCGTCCTGTTCCCGGCTGCTGAGATGCACCTCACATGGGGGGGCCTGTGACTCCAACGACCCCAAAAACATGCCTTGGGTGACGCTGTTCTGGCTTTCACATGGGGGACAGGGAGGGGAGGGTGCCACTGTCGCTCTGAAATAGGAACCCTTATAGTGCAGCCAGTCACAGGCACCAGAATGCCACTTCTTTTATTAACTGTGCTAAGATACACACGACTGAATTTACCCTCGCAACTTCTTTTAAGTACAGTTCAGCAGCATGAAGCACACTCGTGTACCATACACCCCCCACCTCTAGAGCTCCCTCAACCTGCAACACTGACCCGGGCCCCTTGAAACACTGACTCCCTGTCCGCCCTCCCCTGGGCCCCTGGCAAACTCCACCCTCCTTTCCATCTCTATGGAGTGTGACTTCTCTACACCCTCACCTAAGTGGAATCATACAGCATTTATATTTTTGTATCTGGCTTATTTCACTTAGCATAATGTTCTCTGGATTCATTCACGTGCATCTCTTCCCTTTTCAAAGCTAAATACTATCCCATTGCCAGGTGTGATGAAGCATGCCTGCCATCTCAGCACTTGGGCAGCTGAAGTGAGAGAATTGCCAAGAATTCAAGGCCACCCTGGGCTACCTAGTGAGTTCAAGGCCAACCTGAACTACATACGAGACCCTGTCTCAAAAAACAAAACTGAAAAAAATATCCCATCGTACCTAAACACTCCTTCTAACATCAGTCAGGGCACACTCATACTCCAACACAGGAGACACCCAGATCTGCACCCCAAGATATCCAGGTCCCCACCGTCACCTATGAACATGCACACCAAAATGTATTCCCTGTCCCCATTTTTCTCACACTTCAGGACTTGCAGACCATCCTCCTGAACCTGTAGATATCCCTGCAGATTTACACCTGTGGGTCTCCGAATGCTGTCCCTGTGTGCATAGGTGCAGGCTGAACACCCCCATGGCTCCCCAGGCCAGCTGCGGGAGGCTTTGCAGAGCCCTGGATATCATAGCTAGAAGGTCCCAAGGGCCAGCTCAGCACAGGAGTTGAGGAGGAATTGGGTACTTGAACCCCAACCTTGTTTATCCCATCCTGTCTCTGTGCCCCTCAGCAGTGGGGGGAAAGGAAGAGGTCACCTGCAGAGACATTGTATCTCTTCACCCAAACTCCAAAGGGAGACAGGGCCTGGTGGGGGCAGCCCAGGTCTCCTAAAGATCCAGCCCAGCTCGGGTGCTTGCCAGGGCCCTGCTTTCCCTGTGGGCCACTCTCCTCTGGGCAGAGATGTGTTGTCTTCATGCTCACTCGAGCACAACTGCGTGCCTACTGTGTGCCAGCCTCTGCTCTTCTGGAGCTCCTGGGCTTCATAACCAGAGTAGCATCCTGTCCTCCCTCTGCTGTCCTGCCCTGACCAAAACCCGAGTGGACCCTCCAAATAGTACACTCTGCGAGGCTTGTTTTCCTAACTGAGGTGCCTGTGCTGGTATCTTGACCAATTCTCAAGGTCCCGCCCTCCCCCATTACTATTAATTTTCTACACCTCACTCCTGGAAATGGACACTGGAGTATTTACCGATGCCATCTGCAACTTACTTTCAAACATACAGCAAAAAATACCTAGACACAGACCTGTGCATCCAGAGACACAGAGCAGGGATGGTAGCGTGTTTTCATGTGTGGACTCCAGGAGGCGGGCATGTGAGCTCAGTGTACAGTCACCTCCCTTTATCCCCCAGGGACACAACCCAAGGGCCCTGCCGAGGTCTAAGATCATCAATAATTCATACATCCCACATATAAATTATCTGTGCACAACATACATATACACATATGCTGTTTTTTCTATATCTACCTATGATGAAAATTAATTCATAAATTAGGCACAGTAAGGATGAACAACAAACACTTATATTCATACACTGAAATAAAACAATGGGAATGTGGTCTCTCTCTCATGAAAGCGTCAAGATAAATATAGTTTAGGGCAGAGGTTGACCACAGGTAATCGAAACTGCCAATACGGGTGGGGGGGACTATTGTACCCTTCCTTAAAATGTTCTGTTTGAATGTTTTCATAATAAATAGTTGGGAGGGGCCAGGGATTTAGCTGGGGGGGGTGGTAAGAGCCTACCTGGCAATTGTGAGAACTGAGTTCAGTCCCAAAAACTAACTAAATAAATACATACATACATAAATAGTTGGGAGGGGGAATTCGTGGGTCTCATCAAGCCCCTCCCTTCATCACTTCCTCTTTCCCCCTGCATTTTTTAACCACCAAGTGACTTGGAGATCCCAGGGAACACACCAGGGACAGGACGTGAAGGAAGGCCTGCCAGGGGTAAGGAATGTTCCTTCCCAAAGAAAGTGCGCTCAGGCTGCAGGCGGGAGCCCTTAGGATGGGAACCTGTGGCTCCCTGGGGGCCTGTGAAGACCCCTGGGAAGGCTACCAGCCAACACCAGCAAGATCCACCCCTAGCTCTCTCCCCTCATGTCACAGCCACACTCTTGGGTGTTCCAAACAGCTGTAAAGCAAGTGGCACAGAGGTGACCACCGATCAGAATTGGAACCCCTGCTGTGCAGGCAGGAGCAGGTGCCCCACCCTCCTGCCATTCCAGGGCCCAAAGTAGGTGCTCGTCGGAATGAATCAAACCTTACAACAAATGTTCTCTTTTTCACAAATTGTAAGAGTGATAAGCTCACTCCTCAGCCAGCATGCAGAGGTCAGGGGTGAGTGACTTGGGGAGGGAACACCCCTGCCCTGTCTTCCTGAAAACAGCAACATCACAGCATGAGCAGGTGCCAGGCCAGTACTGCCCGAGAGAAGGTCACAGAGCCCAGTGGGAAAGCCTAAAACATCAGTGACTGGGTCCGAGCAGGAGGAAGGCAGCAGGGGTCAGAAGATGCCATGTGGGCCACCTGGCCAGGGATGGCCAGAGCCTGGGTATTCCAGCATTAGCTTTGAAACCAGGATGCCTCTCAGGAGGACCCCGGCACAAACAGGACAGCCTCTCTCCAGCCAGGAATGGTGGCCTTCAAGGAGGGGCCATCAGAGAGATGTTTGTTTTGATCATCAGAGATCAAAGACGAGTCCCCGTGGGCTGGTGGTCCTCCTGGGGTGACCGCTATAGGCACCAGCCCTTTCCTCTGCTCCTGCCCCAGTGTGGCTGGCTCAGCACCCCTCCCTCCCTTCCAGAGCCACTGCCAGGCCAGCCAGGGAGACTTCTGGACACTGTGTTGTACAGTAGGGGTGAAGGGGAGACAAGGTCAGGTCTCCAGGGACCTGAGAGATGGGGTGCTGCCACCTTTACAGCTGTGGCCTCGCAGAAAGCATTGGTGAGAGGAAACATGGGCGGGACCATGGAACTAGGAAACCCATGTGCCCAGGGAAAGGCAGTGGCTGAGGGACAGGCCACGGGGGTGACAAGATCAGTCCCTTCCTGCCTCTGACCGATACGCCACCTAATTCTCTAAGCCTCTAATTTTTCTTCTGTAAAAGGGAGTACAATGTAAAGGTGTCTCTGCCATAAATAGCTTTTGTCAAGCTGTAATGCAAGGCCTGGTGGGGAAGAGTCCCACCCTCCCTCAGCATTACCACATCGATGCTGTTGTTCTTACGATGCTGGGCCCTCAGGGTCTGGCGATGTTTCTGTGGGGGCCAGCGGAACCTGCACAGCCGCAAGGACATGTGACTGCAAAGCACCGCGAAGTCCCCTCCCTGCCCACAGCCAGTGACCTGGGCCCGGGCCCCTGCAGGGCCTGCCGTCTCCCTGCCCCCTTGCCTAGGTGTCCCAGGAGGTGGGATGGCCTGTGCTAACGGGGGACAGAGGCCAGGGACTTTGTCCCTGCTCAGCTTGCCATGAAAGAGCCAAACCACCGCAGGGTTCAAAAGGGAAAGAGGAAAACCCGGTAACTCGTCCCAGACGGTCTGTCCACTTTATCAAAGCCGATTGCAGGGAGCAGAGTTCCCACCAGGAGGAGAGGCCACAGCCTCATTAGGGAGTTCTGGGAAGGATGAAAAAGCCAGGCCGCTGCCTGTGCACATCCCGGGGACAATTAGGCCTTGTCCCGTCTCCTTCAAAGGCTCGCAGAGCGTGTGACTGCGTCTGTGTGAGTCTCCCTTTCCCCTTCCCTTTCAGCTCTTTTTCCAGTCTCTCCTGTCCCCACTGATCCTCTAACCTCTCTCAGCACCAAACTCCCCTGCAATCTGTGATGATCTGCTTCTGCCCACAGGGGACCCGCAGATGCCTCAGACCAGACCCAAGCGCCCCCAGGAGCCTCTACCCTCATGGCCCCAAGACACTGCCCCAGATATCCCACTTGGCCAAAACATGGGGAATGGTGCAATCTCATTCCCACCGATTGCATCTCCTCCTGAACTCGAATTCTCCCCATCAGAGAGCACAGAATGCAAACTATTCCCTCCGAGCAAACTTCCAGCTCCGGTTTCCGGATGCCTCCCTCAGATGCGGCAGGGTCTGAGCCCAGATTCTTCTCCAAATCCCAACTCACAGCCTCCTCCACCCCAACCCTATGGAATGCTTCTCACCCACAAGGGGAGTTAGAAGCAAGGACAGTAACGCATTCCTCCGCGACCCCTGGATGCCGCCAGGGTCTTAGCTTGAGAGGCGTCCTGCTGTCCGTAGACACGGACTCATTTCAGGAATGCCACCCAAATGGATCACAGCCCCAAAGGCGTGCACACAGCACAGCCCTGCTGTTGCCGCCACCACCACTGCCCCAGCCCTGGCACCGTGGACGCTTCCTGTAAGGGACAGCACCATGTGTGTGTGAGACGCAGATCTGCACATGAGACGATTATTTGAGGGGCTCAGTATGTTGCTTTAAGTGAGAAGACAAGTCGGGCATACTTGTTTGTGTCATAGCACCAGAGGAAGCGGGTGCAATATTTGTGAAATTGGAAACAGCCTCGGTCTCTGCCCCTCGCTGATGGTACTCGGGTATTAATCCATTAAGGCAATCAAAAGAGCTTAAATAAAAGTCTGAAGTCCGCAATATACATGTCAATGAACAAGCGGTAAAACTTCCTGAAAAGGTGATTTCAAAGCCATATTGCCCACGCTTGGCAAATTGCATATTTAATTATTTTGTCAGTCCCTCCTTCTCCTCTAATCTTTGGGGAAAATGCCTTCAGCCATACGAAACCAGTTAGGATAATTAAGGTGCGGTGGAATTAGGTGTTGGCTGATTTCTCCGAGAGATGCCATCCTCCAACCTGGTAAGAGATGTGTGCAGGCCCCAAAAGGCAGACGGCATTGTAATGTCTGCCTTTCCATAGAAAGATCAAAGGTCTTTTGCCCCTTTCAAGATGTTTGTAGAATTTGTTTCCCAATTATCCCACATTTGCGCACTGGGACATCCTAGTTAACTCTTTGATGGCACCTTGAGAATGGGACGGTAATTGACATCAAGCTGCACCTCCCCAACCCGGGCTCGGGCTGAGATTCCCATCTGGGGTGGACACTCTGAAACAACAGGAGGGGTGGAAACCAGGGTGCAGGCTTAGGCTTTGGTCCCTTGGTTCCGGCCCTGCTCTGTGCACAGTGACACGGACTGGGTGCTCAGACCTGGCTGAGCCTGGGGGACTGAGCTGCTTCAGATTCAGGGGTAAACTGTGGCACGGATTTTGCCTTTGTGAAACTTTTCATCTTAAGAGCAGACCCTAGGGCCGGGGATGTAGCTCAGTGGCACAGCGCCTGCCTGGCAAGTGCAAGGTTGGAAGTTCAATTCCCGGTACCAAAAAACAAAACAAAACAAAACAAAAAAAAGCAGACCCTGACTGCCTTTAAAGACCATTCTAGAAAGGATATTTCTGAAGACATCATCTCCCTACGTTGGAACATTCCTTCTGGTCTGAGAAGATGTTTAAAACAAAAAGTTGATCTCAGAAATTGAAAATAGAATGCTGTTGTTTGGGGAGAGCACAGTGGTGTAGGGCGGGGGTGGCGAGCAGTAGGTACCAAGCCACAGCTAAATGGCAGTCAGCAGCTCTGCGTGCTGAGGCATAGGGTGGTGACCAGAGACTACGTACAGGACATTTCGAAAAGCCAGAAAAAAGGGGTTTGAAAGCTTTTACCATTTGAGGAGATAAAAGTTTAACTTGATTTAAATATTACACAATGTATGTGTATCTGTATGCATTACATCACCCATTCACCCACTCACAGGTACAGCGTCTATGTCTGTGTATCCATTCAATTTTTAAAGAATAAAATGATGAATAAAAGTCATCGAATATTTGGTTAAAGTGAAAAAAAAGTAGTTAAGATTTAAGGTTTCAGTTATGGTATTTTTGAAACTAAATGTGATATGAATAGCATGCCAAAGTGGAAATTCAAATGTTAAAATGTCTTTAAGAAAATCTAACGTGAAAACTTTTTCTGGCGTGAGTTTTATTAACTTTTCATGTCTCCCTTTTGCATGCGTGTGTTTGGTTAATCTTTCTTGACTCTGCAAGTCTTTCTTCCCAAGTGCTTTGTTCAAACGATTTGGCTTTCACATTTTTGTCTTTGCTTAAGGAAGACAAAGAAAGAGGAGGGGGAAAAATAAAGCAAAGGCTTTCCTGAATCTCTTCTTATGCAAATAGAATGGCCCTTTTGGAAATAATTTTTTGCAAAGCCCACAACAATTCGAAAAATGAAATACCACTGGGCCAAGGGGCCACAGGCGCAGGGCCGCTCTGAAAACTTTCTCAAACACTTTGCCTTTTTCTTTCCTTCCATGTTAACCCTTTAAGAATCCACCTGTAGCCTCAAAAGCTGTTCATAGAAGAGCTAAGATCCCGGCAGGGTGAGAAGGCAGAGTGTCCCTTCCACCGCGGCCCTTTTCCGTATCCTTCAGGAGACCCAGGTCAGGGAGACTGCCGGGCATGCACTCTGCCAACATCAGACTCAAAAACGCCTCTGTTCCCCATAGGTAACTCCCGCTGTGAGGGATCCTCCTTCAAAAATATATACGGAAGGAGCAGGGTCAAAAGGAAATGCATTTTCTGTTCTTTGCAGCAAAAAAAGAGCAATTAGAGCCTCCTGGTGTTTCCACAAACAGAAATAGTAAATTTACCCGGGGTGTCTGCTGCCAGAGAAGGGGCTAGAAGGTTCCACCTAGGAGGAAACAGGTTCGCCCCACTGGAGAAGGGACTCTGGGGAGAGTCATCACATTTAGTAAATAAAAATAAGGACATTCCATTAAATTTGAATTTCAGAGAAATAAGATTTTTTTTTCTTTTGGTCCAAGTATGTTCCCAAAGACTAGATGGGACATATTTATACTAAAAATATTAGTCTGTTCTTTATCCAAAATTCACATTTCATAGTGCATCCTAATAGTGTTCCATCGTATATATAATATACCACTTTTTCTTAATAGCACATCCAGTATTTAACCTGGCAGTTCTAGCTTTGGTTCCAAGTAGAATTTCTTTTCTTTCTTTTTTTTTTTTTAATCTAACGTAAAATTGAATTCATGAGATCAGTGCTTCACACGGGGAGGGAACCATGCTCGGCTGCCGGCAGCCCACAGGAAAGGAGCGGCAGACCAGCTCGGAGCCGGCCCTGGGGGGAGCTCCCCAGTTGGCTCGAGCCTCTCTTCACCTCCCCATCCTTGCCTCACAGGGCCAAACTGAGGCCCTGAGGAGGGAGCACCAGGCTCGGTCACCCAACAGGCTACCTGAGCCTGTGTGGACACCTAGAAGCTTTATAAAGCCCAAATGATTCCCGTTGGGCCAGCCAGGACTCTGGAGGCCGCCCTCACATGGACCTCACGGCACAGGATGGTTTATTTTGATGACCTCTGGGGTCGGGAGCACTGCAGGTTTTAGCAGCTGTAGCCACTACAGGACTTGACTTGGGGCCAGGTTGGCCCCAGCCAGCTGTTGGGTCCAAGCCTCTGAGACCCTAAACCTCCTTTGCTGCACTGACCTTGGGGACACAGCCTCAGAGGCTCCCCTCCACGGCCTGAACTCTGCCCCAGGTCCAGCCTCTGGGCCATGTGGCAGGGAGGATGGACGTGGAGACGGGTGGTTTGGGTCAGATTGTGTTATTAGAAGACAGAACAGTTTTCCAAGGCCGGGCCTTCCAAGCACACTCACAGGGCCTCCCTGCCACCCTGGTCCCAGTGCCCACTCAACGCCCTGGGCGCAGGGATGACCGCCTTCCTGGTTCTTAGAGCTCCGCGGTGCCTGGTTTCCAACTCGGTCAGCCTGGTCACTCCTTCAGGCAGTTCTTTCTCCTATCCCCTCTAACTCCCTCCTGCTGTAGGACAAGCCCTTTGCTCCTGCTGGGCCTCCAGGGAGACAGAGAACAGCTGGCCAGCATCTGGTGCTTGCCATTAGCCAGGGCCCCTGCCCCCTGGGCCTTCCGCTCCCCAGGCAGAATAATCCCGCTTCCTCTAACCTTTCGGCTGGGCCCCGTGCTCCAAGGCTTTCATCCTGTCCATCCAGCCTCTGAAGCCACTCCAGGCTCCCTGGCCCTCCTATGGCTCTGCTGGGCCAGTCCAGACTGACCAGCGGGTGGGGGCACCACCAAATGCTCCACTCCCCTCACTGTGTGGGGAAGCGGGGGAGGGGAGGGTGTCTGGGAAAGAGCAGGCATGGGGCTGTGCCATGCTCCCTAATGCCTGGTGAGCCCCACTTGCCTCTAGCTCTGCTGGGAGGGTTGGGGGACAATGCCCTGGGGTGACTGAGATGGAGCCCTTTGCTTCCATCCCTTACTGGGTGACCCTGGCAGGTGACCTCCCCTTGAGACCTCAGCTTCCCTAACCTGTAAGGGGTGGCTAAGAAGATTCCAAGAATGAGGTCCCTGTGGGCTGGGCTTGGCCCACAGCAAGAGCCCCATGGGCATGTGGAAGTGTCCCAACTGTGCTGTGTGTAGGGACGGTGTCTCTGTACCACCATCCTGCTCACTGGAGCAGGAGCAATGCACTGTCCCGCCCAGGCCTGGCTCTTCCCTGGAGGTGGACTTAGGGCCTGTTGGATTCTGCTGCAGCCCTGGCTGGGGAAGGGAGGCCTACAAACAAAGCCCAGCTAACTCTTCCTCCTCAGGGCCTCCAGGATCCCCATGGAGATCTCCTCTTTCTGGAATCTTCCATTGTCCCAGTGGGGTGAGGGCTCTTCATTCTCCCCCAGGGCAGAGAGTGTGTGTCCTAAGCCACCACAGGCATCTAGCTGACAAGGCCAGGGAGACCAATCGTCCACATTGACGATTTACAGATTTGGTCCCTCCAAAAAATAAGCTCCCTAGCCGGGCATGGTGGCGCACGCCTTTAATCCCAGTACTCGAGAGGCTGAGGTAGGAGGAGTGTTGTGAGTTCGAGGCTGGCTTGGGCTACAACACGAGCGCAAGGCCGGACTGAGCTACATAGTGCGACCCTGCCTCAAAAAACAAGGGTCAGGAGTTTGGCTCAGTGGCTTAAGTGCGTGTCTGGCAGGTGTGAGGTTGTGAGTTTGAGCCCTGGTGCCACAAAACAAACAAACAAACAAGCAAAAAATAAATTCCCAGGAGCTGCAGCCACTATCCAGGTTTTAGGTCATGTCCCTCAGAGACCATCCCCATGAGGGTGTCCCAGAAACACTGGCTGCCTTGTGCTCAGAGATGGCACACACTGCCTCCAATTTAGAAGAGATCCCATCGTCCTGCCACTGGCCCTCAAAACCACCTCAGAACCCTGAACAGGGCTGAAGAAGCCATCTTGCCTGTCTTCTGCTTCTAACCTGGGCAGTCCCCCTGTCCCCGTCTTCCTGAGCTTCCATGAGGCCCCAGGCTTCTGGGGCTTGGTCTCCAGCTTGCGTCAGGATTAGGAAAGAGCTCTTGATGGGCCCACAGCTCCCTATCATGTCTGCATCCAACATCTAGCAATGGACCTCACGGCTCATTTGATGATCAAACGTTGGGATGAATCCAGGAGAGCAGAGAGATATTCATTAAATGCAAACTTCTAATTATTCTGTTAGTAAT
Source organism: Dasyprocta punctata (assembly GCA_004363535.1). Lineage (NCBI taxonomy): Eukaryota > Metazoa > Chordata > Mammalia > Rodentia > Dasyproctidae > Dasyprocta > Dasyprocta punctata. Next base: position 10,599 of record RJWM01012799.1, on the reverse strand, counting down.
CTTTTCTTCCAGTGGCTGAGCTGCAACATATTTTTTTTCTAGCAATTATTTTTCACACTTGGAAAATTGCCCTTAAGATATGCAAAACACATTTTGCAGGAATCACACTTAGGAGAGAGAGGCAAGCTCTCTTTTTTTCCTCCATCTCAGTTATTAAGAAAATGCAAAGTTCAATTTGTCGATAATCACATTTCCACAGCAAAGCAGCACGGGAGTGACTCAACGCAAACAAGAGAAAGAAACCTAGAAACACTAAAGTGAGCATCTTCGACACCTCGTGTCTGTATTTTCCTGCCAGAATGCATAGGTTTCGAGGTACAATTTTCCTGGCAGCAAATCCCAGCTCCCCCCAGGGTTTTTAAGGTAGGCCGAGGAGGTTAGAGACATGGTAACTTACCTGTCAGCATCCCGAAGGGCAGGTTGGGGGCAGGTCGGGCTGGGGAGCTGCCCGTGCCAGGGCTGGGCCTCGGAAGGCAGAGGTGCGCTGTGTGGACGCCCTTCAAGGACAGGTGCACGGAGCATGGGTCTCCGAAGCGCTACCTGCAGTTTACTGGCCGTTTATTAGAAGCCTACGCAATATCATGAAGCACCTGCAGGCAATAAAATCCCTTACATGTGTGAGGCCTCAAGGAAATTAACGGCTCCTCCCTGGGGATGCATATTTTGTGAAGATGTTTATTACAGATGAAGTGCTCCTGGGGTGGAACATTAACAAGTTGTAGAGTGATAAAAGGATTTTTATCCTTTCTTGGTGACAGAGGTAGGAAGAAGGCTTTAGCGGAATCTATAAAAGGTCCACTTCCTAATGAATTTTCTTAACTTTATTAATAGGGTCGGTGGAGTGGACTTGTTTGGGGGGGGTGGCACGCTGGACACTTGGACAAAGGGGCTGCAGTAGAATGGGGGTGCACGGGACTGGACACCGTGCCTGGGAGGCAGGAGAGGGGCGCGAGTGCAAATCCAGATGAGGCCCCTCGCTAGGGAAGCAGAAGGGAGGCTTGGGGAGGGGGGCGCTGCCCTGAAAAACTCATTTGAGACCCCTCAGGGTGCTGGGGTGAGCCAGGCCACAAGGCAGGTTCTGAGCCCCTCTTTTTAACCCCCTGTTGCCCGCTCTGGCCTGCAGGCCATTACCGAGATGAAAGAAGGGGAATTCCTTTGGACCAGGACTGCGGAATCTAATTGAATTATATGAACGCAGTTAAACGTCTGCTTCAGAGAGGCAGGGCTGCCTTCCAACCCCGCTGCTCAGGAGCTAATGGGCTATTTGAACAATAGAGGCTGAGGGCCGAACACAGGTGGGCTGTGTTAATAACTTTATTTAGACCCGCTTTTTTTTCCCCCTTTGAGGCGCACAAGCCTTCCATTAATGCATTCATTAGAGTTTATGGCCAGGCTCTGGTTTTCTCCTAATGACACTGTCCAGACCCTGCTCTCTAGCTAATTGAGGCCAGCTGCCCACTGCCCCGCCCCAGCCTCAGGACCCAGTGTCACCAGGATTAGCTGCTGGGGCAGGGCTGAGGGGAGCCAGCCCTATCGCCCTCCTCAGTAGCTGCGCAAAAGCAGGGGTCAAGGGGGCCTGTGTCTTGGGACACCCGCTGCCCCACCCAGTGCTCCCTGGATGATTCCTGCCTCTCTGGGCCCCTCCTGGCCTTCCTCTCTGCTTCGGTTACACTGATGTTGCAAGAGGCCAACCTGACACCTCGTGCACCGCTCAAGAACCTGCTGTGGCTCCCCACTGCCCTCGGAAGAATGTGCACTCTCTGACTTTGCATTCTTGTGTTCTTCAAATTGGCTCCACCCACATCTTCAGGCACACTGGGTGTGGACACACCCTTCTTCTGCTTGTTGGGGACCCACAGCCAGGAATTTTCCACTCTGGCTGCAGAAGCCCACCTTCTCCCAAACCTACCAGTGTGGGCTCAAACACAGGAGCTCCGGGAGCCTGTTTTCTGCCTGGATCTGAGTCCTTTACAACTATGTGTGTGTCTTACTGTGGTCACCTGAGAATCCCTGGAGGGCGGGACCCAGCTTCCTTATGATTATGAATCATTTCCTATGTGCTGGTTGCTCTGTGAACATTAGCTCGTTCAGTCTCCAGCAGTACCCTGGGAGGGACACTCCCTTAATCCCTGTTTCACAGATGCGGAAACTGAGGCTGAAAGACAGAAAGTTACTCGCTCGAGAATGGGCAGCCTTACTGTTTACTGACCTGACTTTACTTCCCATCCGCATCTTAGGATTGTCCCAGTGGTCGCAGGACCTGGCCCACGCCGGCTTGCAAGACCATCTTGTTCAATTTTCAGGCATTAATTCTGTCAGTTGGTTGTTCAACATTGGCATTGCTAAAATTGTAAATCAGCCAGCTGTAGTGGCGCACACCTGTAATCACAGCGCTCTGGAAGGCTGAGGCAGGAGGAGCAAAATTTCAAGCCTAGCTGGGACAACCTAGCAATTTAGGAGACTCTGTCTCAAATTTTTTTAAAAAGGACTGGGGATATAGTGTAGTGCAAAAGGCCCTGAGTTCAATCTCCAGAACCACCAAAAATTAATTACTCTAACTGAAATTTAAAATTACATAAACTTACAATTAATAACCAATATTTGAACTTAAAGTAATAAATGCTCCAAACTCATCAATCCCTATAGATTCGTTTTTATTATACTATCATCCAAGCTCACAAGGCTGCATCTATTGTACCTATGGTAGAAATCCCATATGGGTGCCTGCTTTGTGCCACTGTAATAAATACCTGCAAGAAAAAATTTATACAGTTAAGATTCAGACTATGGTTTGGAGGTCACCACCCACCTCCTCACACCACATGCAGGGACATCATGTTTGAGATCACCCATCATGGAGGTATTTACACCATAGGAATTGGCAAATTCTACAGATCCATGCTTTTTTCTCTAGAGAGCTGGTTGTGAGACACGTACCAACACCTCACTGGTTTATGGAGAAGCACTAACAAAGAAATCTACTTATGGCACATGCCTGTAATCCTAGCTACTCAGGAGGCTGAGTCAGGAGGATCACAAACTTGAGGCTAAAGTTTTTGGGAAAATCAGTGAGACCCTGCCTCAAACTAAATAAAAAGTGGGTGGTAGAGCACTCCTTGGTTTAATCCTTAGCACTGAAAAAAGAAAGGGAGGAGGGAGGGAGGAAGGAAGAAAGAAATAAAGGAAGGAAGGAAAGAAGGTCAGTCACACTAAGTTGTCCAGGCGGACTCAAACTTGCAAGGCTCCTGCCTCAGCCTCCCAGTGTACTGCAATAAGAGGCATGTGCCACCATGCCAACCAGGAAGCAGCCTTTGATTTCTCCTTCCCAGATTGGGCAGGTAGCCCTTCCGAGTGCCCCCACATACCCATGTGTGCCCCCTCTGCACTTACCTTGCTGTTTATAAAGCTGTTTACCCATCTGTTTCCCCAGCAACCAGAGAGCAGAATTCCTCCTTCCCAGGGCCAGCAGGTGACCAGGCACAGAAGAGGCTCACAGTGAACTGTGTTGGCAGGAGCGAAAAGACACAGCATTAGGTGAGTGAGTTTCTCTCCACAAGACCTCAGAGAACACCTGTCAGTGGGGCCAGAGACTTTGTATGGAACAAAATAAACACAGTTCTTGCCCTCTGACCTCTTCCATGCTAGGATTTGGGCAACTTCCAGACGCTGGCTGTGAGCAGAGTATAGAAGAGGTAATGGGGAGTAGTGAGAGCTGATGTAGTTAATTATTCTGTGCCTTAAATTCACCCTGAAGATTTGCACATTATCCTGTGACCAGTGAGAAGCTACCAAAAGCATGTGGCACAGTCAAATGTCAGTTCTGAGCTGGGCGTGGTGGTGCACGCCTTGAATCCCAGCACTCGAGAGGCTGAGGTAGGCAGAGTGTTGTGAGTTCAAGGCTGGTTTGGGCTACAACGTGAGCACAAGGTCAACCTGAGCTACATAGTGCAACCCTGTCTCAAAAAACTAGGGCTGGGAGTTTGGCTCAGCGGCTTAAGCGCCTGTCTGGCAGGCACGAGGCTGTGAGTTTGATCCCTGGGGCAAAAAAAAAAAAAAAAAAGTCAGTTCTGAAAAGACGACTCTAAAATGGCACCAGGCCCAGATGGTTGCCTGCATTCTCCAAAGAATAGATAATGCAGATGTAATTTATAACTTTCCAAAAGACTGGAAAAGTTGAGAAGTTTCACTCATAATTTTAGGAGGTTCATACAAGGTGAATCCCATAACTCAACAAAGACAGCTCCATAAACCCTACAAACAAATTTCACATGTAAATATTGATGAGGAAATAGAAAGCCAAATGCTCTCCAAGAGAGTCTAGGTGAACATTAAAAGTATAAACACCAAGATTAAATGGGATTTATCTCAGAAATGTGGGTCAGAGATGGGCGTGGTGGCACACGCCTTTAATCCCAGCACTCGGGAGGCTGAGGTAGGTGGAGTGTTGTGAGTTCGAGGCCTGCTTGGGCTACAACGCGAGTGCAAGGCCGGCCTGAGCTACATAGTGCGACCCTGCCTCAAAAAACCAGGGCTGGGAGTTTGGCTCAGTGGCTTAAGCACCTGCCCTGGCAGGCGTGAGGCTGTGAGTTTGATCCCTGGTGCCGCCAAAAAAAAAAAAAAGGGTCAGATGAGGAAAATCTCCTTACGGAATCCATCACATTCAATGCCCATTCTCAATGTAAATACCATGCAGACTTTGGCCGTAGGCACAGGGGCCACACCGGGCCTCTGACGCTGGCTGTGCAGAGGCAGTGGCCTTCTCCTTTTGGGTTCACGACACAAACACACGCGCACATCTCTGTGTCCGCCCCCGCCCCCACCGGCCCACAGGTATTGATGGGGATGCTCAGCATTGCTTGGTGACACATGAGGGTACACGTGACTCCCGGACCATAGATCATAACCCACCTGCTCAATAATCATGACACACCATGAGCTCACATGACTCAGCAGTATGGAGAAACAAAGCAGCACCATTGATAGATGAAGATGTCATTTGCTTGTAAAACCCAAGGCAATCAAATGAAATACTATAAGCAAGGGCCAGGGCTGTACTTAGTGGTAGAGTGCCTGCCTCACATGTGTGAGGCCCTGGGTTCCATCCCCATGGACATGAAAGAAAAACAGCAAAGGAAAGAGGGAGGGAGGGACAAGCAAAAAGGAAGGAAGGAAAAAAAGATGGAGGAAGAGAGAGGAGAGAGAGAGAGAGAGAGAGCAAGCAAGCTAATAAATGAGTGGTAAAATGACTAGTGGTTAGCTAAGTAGAAAGCAGCAAATTTTCTATATTCCAGTAACAAGTAGTTAGAAAGTAAAGTGGAAAAAAAACTTGAATTATAAAAGTCCTAAAAAGTACTAAATGCCTGGAAATAAACATAACCAGAAATGTAGAGGACGTATAAGAATAAAACTTTATTAAGGAGAATAGATAAACTTTTAAATAAGGCCAAGAGAGAACTTTTTTAAAACTGGGCATCTTCCTAGATGGGAAGATTAATCGCTATACAGTTGAACATTTCTGCAAAGCAGTCTATAAATTTAACACCAGTAAAAGCAAAACATCCCTGGGGTTTTATTTTATTTTATTTATTTATTTTTTTGTGACACCAGGAATTGAACTCATAACCTCGAGTCTGCCAGGGCAGGTGCTTAAGCCACTGAGCCAAACTCCCAGCCCTAGTTTTTTGAGGCAGGGTCGCACTATGTAGCTCAGGCCGGCCTTGTGCTCGCGTTGTAGCCCAAACCAGCCTCAAACTCACAATGCTTCTCCTACCTCAGCCTCCCGAGTGCTGGGATTAAAGGCGAGCGCCACTACGCCCGGCTCTTGGGGTTTTATTTTTTAACTGAATTCTAAAGTTTACCTGGAAATATATTAGAATTACCATTGTTTTTTCAGTACTGGAAGTTGAACCCAGGGAGCGCTGAGCTACGTCTCCAGCCACTTCTAATTTTTTAAACTTTTAGGTAAGGTCTCACTAAGTTGCTCAGATTGACCTTGAAATTGCACTCCGCCTGCCTCAGCCTCCTGAGTAACTGGGATTATAGGCATGCACCACTCTGCCCAACTATCATGAAATTTTTTAAAAGAAAGATTAATGAGATGTTTTGCTGTAAGATAAAAAAAATTTTGCAAGAGTTCAATGATTAAATCAGAGACACTTGTAGAAGACACAAGCACACCAATGAGAGAGACCCAAAGACAATTACATATAGCACAGTAAAGATAGATTTCAACCCAAGACAGAAACAATGAAATTTTAAAATAAATAATGTGGAAATATTAGTGGAGCCCTTGGGAAAAGATAATGTTAGATTCCTATTTTATGTGAAAATAAATTCCAGATTGATTTAGGATTTAAATTTTTAGAAGGATTTTTTTTTAATTATCAGAAGAAAACCTTGAGTGTGAGAAAACTTTTTCTAAATACGCCTCTGAAGGTGAAAATAGTCTTAAATGCCATATTCAAATTACTAAATAAATTCATTAAATAGTACGTAATATTTATGTAATGCTTACATAAAAGAATTCAATATTTAAAGTATTCCAAATGAACAAAATATAAAAGATGAACTCTAAATTGGGGGGAGGGATATTTGCTACATATATAACAAAAGTAGTGAATATATTTACAGAGAAGAATCTCTTGTAACTCTAAAAGTACAAATATGGTGAAGGCAGTTCACAAAACAAATAAAAATAGGCCGCATGTGTAAGAAAAGATGCCCGGTCTCCCAAATGCTCGAGACAGCATGTTTTGCCTAACGGATTGGCCGAGAGTCAATGCGTAACCCTCGGTGCAGATGAAGACGCAGGACATGAGGGAGTGCGAGGTTCACATGTGGCAGGCAGGAGAGCTCACTGGTGCAGCCTCCTGCAGGAAGCCGCCCGGTGAACAGGCTGTACTGTGCGGCCCCTTCCAGTAGGCATGGAGAAACAGGCAAGATCCAGCCACAAGAATGCTCCACGAAGCATTACTTATCAGGTTGAAGGAAATGGTTAAATCGTTGCATCCTAAAAACATCAAATAGAAGGAAGATCTGTAAGTGCTTAGAAAGATCTCCAGACTATAGAAGAGTTAAAAAAAAAAAAGACAGAAAGAAAGAAAAAAAGAAAATGTAAACTGGCATGGTGGTGTGTACCTGTAATTCCAGTTATTGGGGAGGGTGAGTCAGGAGGATCACAAGTTCTAGGCCATCCTGGAAACCTAGTGATTATCTGTGTAAAATTAAATTAAAAAGGGCTGGGGATGTAACTCAGTAGTAGAGCACTTGCTTAGCATATAAAAGGTCCTGGTTTCAATTCCCAGCACCAAACAACAACAATAACAACAACAACAACAACAAAAAGCCAAACAGTAAATAAAATGTTTGTAGTTGTGAAATATATACACATACTTATTTTATTTATTTATTTATTTTGTCTTGTTGAGATAGGGTCTCACTATGCAGTTCAGGCTGGTCTGAGCTCACTTTGTAGCCCAGCCTGGTCTCAAACTTGCAACAATCCTCCTGGCTCAACCTCCCAAATGCTGGGATTACAGGCATGCACCACCATGCCCTGCTCACACATTTATAGTTTTAAAAAGCCTGAAAACATCCTCCAAAAAACGTTAATGGATATTGGCAAAATATAGATTTTTATTCTTTTAAAATTTTCACCTTATTCTTATATTTTTATTTAAAATAAAATTTAAAAGTTAGACTTGGTGCCACATGCCTGTAATCCCAGCACTTGGGAGGCTGAGGCAAGGATTACCTGGAGTCTGAGGCCAGTCTAAGCTACATAGTGAGTCCAAGTTCAGCCTGAACTACTTAGTGAGAGAGACCCTGTCTCAAACATTTACATGCATATATTTTCACAGGGGAGAGCTGTTGAAAAATAATCAGGTAACTAAATGGTGCAAATAATATGATACGATCTTTTTTTTTTTTTAAAGTGTGTGTGTGAGGGCACACCTGTATGGATATTGCCTGTACCTGGCATATCCATTGCTTCAAACCAGCTCGGGCTTAATAAATGTTGGTTGAACGTGCACACTGCCGGAATAAATGTAGATGTCTCAAACCCTGCAGTTCCCTCCTTGATGGGATGGTAGGCATTTTTTACTTTCTTTTACTTGCCACTTGCCCCTGAACGTTTCTCTAATAGGCATTATGTGTGTTCTCCTCGTAACTTTTCACCTAAAAAAAAAAAAAAATCAGAAGCCACTGATTTCTCTACACCGTGGATGACTAAATGGACTAACCGAAGGACTAAGTGACCAAGGGTCCGGTGACATTGTGCAAGGTATCTGGAGAGACTGGTCCAGAGATCTCTCCAGAGCCCTTCCCAGCCGCCCCCTAGCCTGGGATAGGCGGCCCGGCCCCGTCCCTTCCCACCTCCCACCTCCCACCGCCGGGCGCCCGACCCTCGCTTCCCCTCCTGCCGCCCCGCTACCCCATCCCGGGTACGCATTGACCCGTGGGTCCCCACAGCGTGCAGCTGCCGCGCGCCCAGCGTTCTGGGGTCTCCACACCACTCCCCTGACCCCATCCCCCGTCAACCGGCTCTCGGCTTGTCACCTGCGGCCCTCAGGTGACCTGCTGGGTCCATTTGGGGGCCCCTGCCCGCCGTCCCGCCTGGCAGCCAGGGCTCACCAAGGATTCGTGCCCCGTGGTGGCACGGCGGGGCCTCTTCGCCCCGGGAGCCTCACATCCTCTGCGGGGAGGAGTCCCGGCCCCGCCTGGCCCGCGGGGATGCGGTCCTCCGCCCCTCACGCGACGCCACCCCCAGACCGCCACCATCAGCGTCCCGCCCACCCGCTGCCCCGCACTCGCCAACTTGCTCCCCAGCGCCCCGCACCCCCAAAGGTGCGCCCCGATGCCCCGGACCCGGGAGGACAAAGAAAGGCTGGGGACAGGTGCCCGCAGGACCCCGGGTGGGCGCGAGCCGGCGCCGGCCACACCATCCTGCTGCCCACCGGGCCCGCGTCTCCATCCAGCGCCGCCCCCAGCAGCGCGGCCTGCCCTGGCCCTTGCGGGACGCGGGCGGCGCATGCGCACTGAGCGGCTACGCGGTCCCAGCTCAGGGGCGCCCCCTGCCGACTGCGGCGCCCTGGCGCGGAAGTCGGTGAGAGCCAGGCGGACCCTCGCACCGGTGCAGGGCGAAAGCCGAGGCACTGGGGGCTTCCGGCAGGGGGCGCGCGTGCGTCCGTTTGGAAGAAGCGAGCCTGGCCGCAAGGACTGGCTCCAGAGCTGCGCGGCCCCAGCCACACTGAGTCCCAGTTTCCCGCTGTGCTAAGTGGGCAAAGTGATGGTGTCTGCGACTGTGGAGTGTAGTGTGGATTAAGTGGGAATTAATATCCAGCCCTGGGCAGTTTAGAGCACAGGGAAGCTCCTCATTCTCACCTCTTGCCTTCTTCTCCCTTTCTTTCCCATCACTTTGCATAATAATGTTAATGAGCTGGGCGTGGTGGCGCCTGCACTCCAGGAGGTTGAGGCAGGATTGCAAATCCGAGCCTAGCCTGGAGAATTTAATGGTTAAGCAAGACCTTGTCTCAAAATAATTAATTAATTAATTAATAGGGCAGGAAAGGTTTGTGCTAATATTGTTTGCACAATTAAATGCCAATATCTTGCACTCTGAGTAACTAATTTAAACATAATAATACACAATGTATTAACCATTGTTACCCTCTTATTATCTTGTTTTGAAATATTTTTTCTCTTTAAAATAAAACAAATGGAATGTCTTTCCCCTTCCATTCCAACTGCTGGAATAAAAGTTGGTCGCTGAAAAATAACATAAAAATTAAAATAGGGCAGGAGACGTAGCTCAGCGCAAAGGCTCTGTGTTCATTCAAGCCTCCATGCCACAAATAATGAAATAAAGAGCATTAGCAGCAGGAGTTTGACGTCTGAAGCCACTCAGGACCCGAGCCCCAGCCACACAGCCCCATTGCTCCTCCCCTTCCAGGACCAGCTTCCTGGCGGCAGTTCCCTCCTCCTCACAGCCTCGCCTGGCTCTGGCCACCTCTGCTCAAGCACCAGGGCCTCTTGATTCCGGGTGCCTTGGCCCCACCTCCCCATGAGGCTCCCCTGGTCCCCAGCCCCCTCCTCCAGCACCTGTCCTCCCCAGAGCTCTGATGGTCCCAGGCGACATCCACTGTGCTCCCTGCTGACTCCTGGGCCCCAGGGAGATTCCTGGGAGATGAATGAATGGGGAGAAGGGGGCGAGAGAGGAACCCAGCGCACAGGACCGGCTGGCAAAGGCCCTCGTGGTAGGCAGGGTGGGCGTCACTGAGCAGGCAGAAGCCCTGGGCGGCCAGGTGTGGGAGCATGTCTGTAACCCAGCTGCTGAGACTGCTGAGGAAGGAGGATCACAAACTGTACCCCAGCCCAGGCAACTTTGAGAGACCCTGCCTTGAAATTTAAAAAATATCCAAAGGGCTGGAGCTGCGATGGTAGAGCGCTTGCCTGGCATGCATGAGGCCCTGAGCTCCGTCCCTGGTGCCATAGAGAGGGGAAGAAGGGGAAGGGAAGGAATGGGGAGGAAGAGGAGGAGGAAGAAGGGGAGAGGAAGAGCAAGCAGAAGCTGCCACCCCAGGAGGCCAGAGGGGCTGG
>RJWM01012798.1:0-55447 GCA_004363535.1 Dasyprocta punctata | reverse complement strand
ATTTCTTGAACTAATCTTTCTTCCTAGGATCTTAACCTACAGCAAAGACTCCCAAGTGGTTCTTTGATTAATTTTAGTATGATGTATTAATTTACTCACTCATTCTTTAAATATGTATAAAAAAGATATTTTTAAGTTTGGAGTATGAGAAGATACACTAGAAGTAGAAAGAAGGATAAGGTTAATTTCCTATTGTTTGATTATGAAGACCCAAAATGCTTTCATTCTTTTGTTTTGATTGGTTTTATACTATTTTGTTTTGTTTGAATTTATTGCATGTGAAGATATGGACAAGTATTTTGAAGAAAACAAAAGGCATTATGGTAGCCACTGTTGATTTCCTGTTGTCTTGTTTTGAAGTCCTGTGTTGTTTGCGTTGTTCTGTTCTGATCTGCTTTGCTCTGTTCTGTTTCATTTTGTTTCATTCTCTTTTTTAAAAAAAACATTGAGTGTTCCATGCTAGAGGGCAATGATGCTGAAATGTCTTAAAGAGAGGAGTCAGCATAGAAGACTGGAAAGGAGAAATCAGTGTTTTAAAGAAAAATAGAAGCTATTTTAGGCAGAAGCAGTGCTTAACTGTGGCATATAATAAATAAGTTCACTAGGGATCTTCACAAGGTCAGATTCAGTGCATGGTCCTGGTAAAGATCTGATTGGGGTGAGTCAAAGAATCAGGAGGTAAGACTGGAAGGACTACTGGTTTTAAAAGCTTACTTTTGTTTTTCTGAAGAGTATTGATTGCAGCATTCTGGCAGGAATGGAATACATTAATAATGTGGGGAAAATATATAAGTACATTCTTTGTTTAGTTGGGAAGGAGTAAAACTAGAAATCAGATGTGTTGGATATAGACAAGAGCAAGGAATATTTACCTTGCATTGTTCCAAGGAAAGCAAATAGTGTAAGTGAAGACACAGTGGGAAATATACAATTAAAAACTGATACAATACAGAGGCCCATGATATGGTAGGTTTTTGAGTGAATGAGGAGCTGTGACACTTTGGAAAAAAGGAGAACAACTTAATGAGAGAAACTAGCACAAAACTGCTGAATGGTTCTGGAGGCTTGCTTCATAATATTGGAATTTAATTTGTGTTAAAATCATCAGTGTAGGCTGCAGCCATAGCTCAGTGGTACAGTGTTTGCCTAGAATGCATGAGGCCATGGTTTTAGATCCCAGTATCACACACACAGACACACACACACACACATTACTATGATTCTTTCATTTAGCTAATCACATTTTGCTGCATACAGGATGGCAGACAATAGAAAATAAAATGTGAGTTAAGCTTAACTGGGGTATCAGTTCAGGGATGAAAAGTATTTTCAGGTAAAAATTGAAGGTGCATGACAGGCAGTAATTGAACTGTCTATTAGACCATGAAATCCAAATAGTTTAAAATGTAACATAAGTTTAGGACAGAGGTAAGGACAGTATAAAAGATGGTCAAATCTATTCTAAGAAGTTTCTAATAGCAAAAATGTGGGAGCCGGGCGTGGTGGCGCACGCCTTTAATCCCAGCACTCGGGAGGCTGAGGTAGGCGGAGCGTTGTGAGTTCGAGGCCCACTTGGGCTACAAGGCCAGTGCAAGGCCGGCATGAGCTGCATAGTGCGACCCTGCCTCAAAAACCAGGGCCGGGAGTTTGGCTCAGTGCCTTAAGCGCCTGCCCTGGCAGGCGCGAGGTTGTGAGTTCAATCCCTGGTACCGCAAAAAAAAAAAAAAAAAAAAAAAAAAAAAAAAAAAAAAAAAAAAAAAAAAAAAAAAAAAAAAAAAAAAAAATGTGGGTGGTTGTACTCCTTTCATAACTTGACTGAAAATATAAAAGGAATTCATTAGATAATTCCATGCCTGGGGAATTCCCTCAAATTTATTTGTTAATAAAAATATAAGTATGAGGCATTTAGTTGCTGAATTAAAATTGAAGGAAAAATTTCTTTGGAGTAGTTGACAAGTAACTTAGGGGCCAGGATGTTGCTAGATTCTGTTTATGGATGTTGACAGCAGTAAGAATGATGAAAAAGGTAGTTCTGGGAAGAAAGGCAGTAACCTGTGTGCTTGTTCTCTCAATGAGGGAGGAGCATGACCTCTACCAGCATGTCTGTCGCTTCCTGCTTCAGAGGGTGGAAAGTGGTACCGTGTGAAACTCGCTCTATGTTTTTCTTTTTTTTTAAAGACAAGAGTGCAAATGTTCTATGAATTAGGAACTGTTTTTTTTTTTTTTTTTTTTTTTTTTTTTAACCTCTATCGGTCTTTTGCTAGAGTTAAGAAGCAAAAACCAACTAAACAACAAGAAAACAGTCACCATATGAAATAACTAGGAAAGTAGCCCTGCTGCTTTCTGGAAATCTAGGTGTATTTAGATCAAAGCAAGACAGTGATAGACGTATTCAGAGCCAAGATTTCTCTGATGGAGCTCATGAGCTATCCAGGTCCCGTGGATGCATTTCCATGGATGTGAAAGCGTGGGGTACTGATTTAGAATAAAGTAGGGTAAAAGAAATAAAGATAGGTGGAAAGGAGACAAAGAATATCATAATTTAAAATTGTACTTAAAAGAAAAAATTACAGTTAACAAGTTTTTCCCTCCCAGGCTATTCATTTCTAAATTCCTAAATTTAAAAATATATATAATAGATTGAGCCCACCATGTCTTTTCTCCTATAAATTGGGTCTTTTACCTATGAATGGGCCACTACCTTTTTCACCTGGAATCTGTTATAGCCTTTAACTTGTGCATTAAGCCCAGCCCTTCTATAGTTTCACAAATTCCACATACTGACCCTTCCTGAAAACACACGCATATGTCCAGCCTCAAACCATAACGTGCCTCCTTGAGAGCTGCACTTTGCTTTCGGAATGTGTACTTCTTTAATTCTGACTAATGAATCTTTTTACATCTTTCACTGATGTGTCCTGAAAATTATTTTTCTCTGATGGAAGTCAGTAAACCTATAACCTATTCTGAGTTGAAGTCCCCACCTCCTCTTGGGAAATATTCTTGCACCATATATGTTGCCAAGAAGAGAAGACATAAAGAGACAGATTTAGAAACAATAATGGAGACTTTCAGAAATTGATTTGGAAGACTACATTTCTAGTGATAAATTATAAGGTTGGTCCTCAGAGCTTTTCATGAGAAGGTGAAGAAATCAGTTGTATATATAGCTTTTTCCTTCTTGAGCAGGACTTGACCACTTTATTTCTAATAGACAGCCTAGAAAAATCAAGGTAAACAAAGAATGTCTTAATGGGACTCATGTTGTTTACTAAAATAATATTAGTAGCAAAAGGAAATTAAAGGAATTCAGGTAAGCATTCTCATTTTACTGGCTAAATAGTAAATAACAGTGAGATAAATGTATACTTTACCCAAATCAAAGCAACAAATTTGATTTTAGAATTTCAAACTTCTCTTTCCAAATTTTTGCATTTTCTTTTGTAAGACTGTGAATCTCTGACTGTTAAACTTTGTAGTGACATTAGCTAAGTATTTTGTATTTCTTCTCCAATCCTTTTAAATTTCAAATTACATCTTACAGTCAACGTTAGGCTCACTAATGGTTAATATAACCAATCTTTCATTTTCACAAAGAATAAAATTGATTCAATAACTTCTGCATATATTATTCTTCAGGGTGAAGTCTTAAGTAAGTTCTTTCCTTGAATAATGTTTGAACATTATATAAAGGCTATCACATGTATAGTATCCATTAGATTTATTTCTTTCTCTATCTTTTCTGTAAAATCAAAAAATTTTAATTCAAAGAACATAATATTGATGGGTACAATTTTTCTGTGAAAGTCAGACAGTAACTATTCAGGCTTTAAAGTGCACACATGATTTTTTGGTGTATATTCTTGTCTTTCTCCTCCTCCTCTTGTACTCTTCCTGTTTTTCATTTTTGTCTTCTTGTTTTACAGTCTTTAAACATGCAAAAGTCGTTCCTTGATTTGTTTATGTTTGTAACATATGAAAATTATGTTCATCTTGAGAAATTAATACAGGGACATATCTCACTTTCATCATTCTCTTGCACACATACCCCAACAATGTGAAACAGACATTGGACTGGATGTAGTAATTTGCAAAGGTCTACCTTAGAGCAGTGCCTAAGCACATGGTAGATAAAGTCGTTAAATTGATTTTTTCTCTTATTTTATGAAATTTATTGTTACTTATTTTGAAAGGTATCAAATTGATTCTATTAAAAATGATATTTTTTTCATAAATTTAGACTCGGGATTGATAGCCATTTAAGCATTGAAGACATGATCAACTTGTTAGAACCTACAAGAGATAATTAGAAAAATTATTTTTAAAATGTATTTAGTAGCCAAGGATTTAGCTCAGCAGCACAAGCGCCTGCCTAGCAAACATGAGGTTGTGAGTTTGATCGCTGGTACCAAAAAATAAATTAATAAAATAAAAAATAAAATGTATTTAGTTTATTTCTAACATCAGTTTACTAGGATATGTAAAGATTTCTTGTTCTACAATTCAATTTCTGGCCATTCTGTTCAACTACTAAACTTTCTTAGTATTTCTTTTATTTTAATGCTTTATAAATATATTGCCAAATTAATTCAGGTGAAGAATTGCATGGATTCTGGTAGTATTGAAGTACTTTTGATTATAGTTAAAGCATCATTTTATTCATTTTGTAATTTATTTGCATATTATGATTATTTGAAATAGCAAATTATTTTCATTTTTTCACAAACTTAATTCACACAATGTAATATTCAGCCACTTGAAATTAAATATTTGTTAAGCAAGCTTATTTTAAAAACTTTTTATTGCTTCTTTTTTATTTTTTGCTTGGTTGTTCTTGTCATACTTTAATCAATGAACTGCACTCTCAGTCAGCAAGATAATTTTTATGTGCCTTAATCTTCTCATGAAAAAGAAACAAGTATAATGAAATGCTCTCTAATTTCTGGTATTTAAATTTTTTTCTTTTCTTCAATATATTCTCTCAGCTAAAAAATGTTAACCATTAAAATGGCCTGGAGTATTGTTCAATTTTTTTCTCAATACCCAGCCCAAGAACACTTACCGTTTTTTTGCCACCAGTCCTTTGAGAATCTAATGAGATATTAAATATCTCAAAGAAAAAACTTTATTAAATTTGAATCTAAAACAGTTTATAACACAATGTCATTAGTTTTGCAGGTGTTTATGAATTATGTCCACATTCTTGTTAGAGTTGAGAGACACTTTTGATAATATCTTTCCTTAAGATTATTTGAGGTATGATCAATAAATATGGCAAATATTAAGAATTTAAAACTGTATTACAAGGAAAGACACATTGTCATTAATCTCTCTGAAAATATTCCCTCTTCCTTTGACCACACTTATCCCGTTATTCTTGCTTCTTTTAGATAGTAGTTGTGGAAGTTCTCTTTAGTGAGTGACTTCTAGTGGTGCCTTGATGTTCTGATGATTGAAAGTGTTTATGGAAATTTCTGTCAAATAAACACACTTCAGTGTGTCCCATCCACTTAATTCCTTGTATCTGGCACAGTCTGGCTTCTGACTCCTCTCCAAAGTCAAAATCTTCAGGACAGGTAAATGTTTTAAATCACTTCTAGACATTGACTTTCATAAGACAGCACAAGTAAAGGTACTCACAGAAGACATCTTCCAGGGATAATTCATAAAGTGGTAAAAACAATGGGATAAGTGTGTTCTATGTGAGTTGGGAATATTTTGAGGAGGAATAATGACAATGTGTTTATTGTAGTATATTTTAAATTTAAATATTTACCATGTTTTGTGAGCACACCTTGCATCTCCAAAACACTTTGCAAACTGTTCTAGTAATAATTAAGTTTCCAACCGGGCATGGTGCTGCACACTTATAATTCCAGCACTCAGGAGACTGAGGCTGGAGGATTGTTGCAAATTCAAGACCAGCCTGGGCTGCAAAGTGAGCATGTGGCCAGCCTGAACTGCATAAGGAGATCATGTCTCGAAAAGGCCAAAATAAATAAATAAATAAATACTAATTTGGTTTCCATTGAATCCCTTTCTCAGTTTAGCAAGCCTTTGTCTCTACATAACTTTAATTAGCAATGAGAGAAACTTAGATTTATTCTGAAACTCTGGGTCCTTATTTCATCAAATAATTTATCAATGCATTAATGTTTAAAATCCCTTCTAGATAGTATACAATTCTTATTTTGCCGCCAAGGCTGAAAAGCCTTCATAGCCCAATTTCATTATTACCACTCATGGTTTGCCAAAGATAACTAAAAAAGTCTAAAAACTTACTGCATCACAACCGATTGTAGTTATTAGGCAAATATCATCAGCATCCATTCCAGTGCTTGGAAAATCTTCATTTCATTTACTGCATTTATTTTAGCACATTAGTTTTTTGTAAGTGTTTCTGGTCCTCTAAGAAATTTTTACACTTAGTTTTTATTAGGGATAAAATCATAAACAAGATACTTACAGACTTACCCCTATTGTGTGTATATTCTAACATATAGGGAGTGTGATGAGGACAAGAAAACTATTCCTAAGAGAATAGTCCTCAAGAGAAAAGATAGAATAGTGACTTCCACTTATTTATTTATTGGAATTTAGTGTGTCCATGATATTTTTCTATGTGCCATGGATTTACTAGTGTACTCCATAAACAAACATGCTTTTCCTGATGAGGACTGTTGTTCAAGTAACACATAAATAGGACAGGATGCGTCTCAAAATAAAGTAAAGCTTCATTTTAGGTGTAAATAAAGCTGAATTCTAGTAGTACAAGTCATGGAAGCTTGGACAAGGACAGGATGTTCCAAGACAAAGGAAAAGCACTTGTCACAGTTATGTCCTTGCAGATTCATGGAATTTTCTGTGCTTAAGGTACCAAAGACAAAGAAAATGATTTAATTTGAGTTTTGTTTCTGTTTTTATTTATACTGGAGATTGAACCTAAGACCTTCACACCAGCCTGTATCCCCAGCCTTTAACAAGATGGAATGAATGGTAAGAAGAAACAAGACTAGATAGGATTTTGTGAAGCAGAGTATAGAATGGATTTTATTCTTGGTCAATGATAGTCATTCGGAAGATACAGCTGGTCACTGTTTTATCATTCAAAAAATGACTCTAGCTGCTTTGTATAAATAGAAATAATTTCTATCTTTTCATACTTTGTTCATTTCTAAATGAGAATAATGGTAACACTTATTCACAATTTTTTGAAAAATAAAAGGACTCATGTATAAAAGGATCTTAAGTATTGTACCACACAACCCAAGGAACTATATAGCATACCTGATAATTAACTGTGGAAAACCAAGTAAGAGAACAGATTGCCTAGAAAGCTTGTACATTAGTCGAGATATGAAACCATGTTATTTTTGTACTAATGTAGAAGTAATGGAAATGGAAATAAGCAATTAAATGAAACGAGGATCTTTGCAGAGTGGGATTAACAGGATCAAAATGAGATTTTGTTTTTGCTTTTTATTTGTTCTGGGAGATGAACCCACAGCCTTTGCATTTACTTATGTTCCCAGGCTTTTTATTTTTAAGACAGGGTGTAAATGTCTACATTGCCATATACAGGAAATATTTATGAATTGTAAGATATGACAAAGAAGAGTTTTGCATGATGAAAGTTAGGCACACACAAAAAAGCTCTTTCCTAGTATGTTTATTTTCAGAAGCATATTAACTTACCACTTAATTGGTAATGTAAAGATACTAAACATAGAAATAAATATATCAGTGTAAACTTCTGTCCAGAAAAAAGCATGATCAGGACCAAGTTTTGGGATATGAAGCCAAGCAGAGAAGAAAATATGAATGAAGTGAATTTTGAAGCAGGTAGCTGGTGATGGAGGCGTGAAATCACATCCTAGTCACATGCCCCAGAAGACCAAAGTGATCACTTGCATACAGTGTAACTTGAGAAGTCCAGAGATTGTGAGACCTGGTAAAAACAAACAAACAAAAAAGCCTGTCATGACCTTCCAAAATGGTCTCAAACTGCAGCAAAAGAAGTTTGAAGTCTAGTTGATACTGTTTTTCCAACAGCCCTTCTTTATTGCCCTTTACATGTCAAGTGTATCTGACAGTGTTAGTGACCTGACTTGACATATTGTATCTAAAATTTTTGTCCTTAACTCTAGTATTTTTTTTTTTGCTAATTTCTGTTGGATTCTCTCAGTTTCTCATCCTATAGACTATAATTATTCTAATTTTCAAGATAGTTTGCTTTCAAAACAACCCTGAGAGATATGATTTTAATGTCTTCCGTAGATGGGCTGTATTGACATTAATGCCTTCAGTCTCCTTAAAGAAAAGACATTTGCAGAGAATTTTCTGTTTTTAAAAAGTGGCCTTTCTGCTTAGAGTTTTTTTTTTTAAAGTAACTCAGAAAACTGTTTCCCAAAATATTTTCATTCAAGTTAAACTGAAACTTGTTTAAAAATTTCAAAACCCTGGCTTGAAAAGAACAAAAACCATTTGCCCTCAAAGTATTTTCCAGCATTGGATCATCTATTGGGTCTTCTGAAATATAAAACTCTCTCGTGTCTGGTCATGATCTGAGGTCACCTGCCCTTCATTCCTTGTAACTTTGGCTCCACATTGAGTACTGGCCTTTGTCTTATCTGAAACAAAAGATGATGATCATGTACTTTTTAAACATAGTGAATGTGCACCAAAGATTTTCCTCTAATGCTGTCTCCCAACTGGCTTGCCAATTTCTGGATTTCTCACGTACCCTTATTTTTAATAATATATATCTGTTATCATCCAATACCTTGCTTCTGTCCTGATTCTATGCTAAAACTGTATGACTCATAGCAGTCCTTTAAAATTTAAATACAGGCATGATTTCACTCTCTTGACTGTACATGTTAGATGTGTGATATCCTTGGGTCCAAGTGCCTTAATTATAACTACTGATTCAAAGCTTTCTTACTATTCTTTTTTCCACAGATTTATTATGATTGTCTACAGAAACCCAGAAATTTTTACAAAAAAAGGTTTTACAAACATTGGTGAGACTATTAACATGAGCAGGTTTTCTGATCAGAGATTCTGATTTGGTGGATCTAAATCAGACCTTAAGAATATGTTTTTTATAAAAGATAGATAATAGAAAAGTGGAACATAGACCTTTCTCAGTTGGCAAGGGAATGAGATGAAGGGAGAGGTAAGAAAAGGGAGAAAAGACGAAACTAAGAGTTAAAATGTGTTATGTATATATACCTACTCCATACAAGGAATGTAAACATGTACAGCAAAAATGTACTAATGAAAAGTCCACTCTAATGAATTCTCCAGAATAATTTGATTCATGTTGTCTAAAGGATCAAATTTTGATGAACACGAATGCGTATTTTAAAGAGTTATTTTCTCAGGACCAAATTTGGATAAACACTACCTGAAAAGACAGAAAAATACTGTACAGTCTGCGATTACTGATGGTTTGTTTCACTCATGATTTTTTGACTTTGCGATGGTAGAAAAGCAACAGGAAGTCACTATAATCCATATTTGAATTTTGATCTTTTCTTGGGCTAACAGAATGTGGTAAAATAATCTTTCACGGTGCTGGACAGCAACAATGAGCCTGAGTGTCCCAATCAGCTGCCCCACAATGATGGTAAATAACCAACACCTCAAAATGTATTGTGATGCTAAGCTATGATATTTTGTAACTTTGGTATATTAAATACATTTTTGGCTTATGAGATTTCCAACTTTTAATGAGTTACCCAGGTGTAACCCCATTCTAAGTGGAAAATGCATATATTATTTTCTCTGGAGGTATTTAACATTAAATCTTCACAGGTAAATTACTCTCATAGGAACAAGCAGAAAGACTCTGCTTCTTATTAGTATTATTATTATTAATGATTAAATAAGTACTGGAGATAATACTCAGCAAAAACCACTTATTGCAAAAAGCATATTGATTTGTTATTAGCATGCCCCAACGTGACATTAAAATGAGGTTGAATGAGTCCAAAATCTCCCCCATCAGAACCTACTCTTGTCTCTGACGTTCACAGACAATGCCAAAGGGAAGTTGCAAGTCTGCATTTACCTTACACTCATGGTAATGCTTATTCTATGCCTCTTGTCTTGGTTCAGATTCCTATTCTCTTCTTTCTCTTCTGTGATTCCCTATGGAATTACTTCTTCAGCAATATCTTTCTGTAAACTTGCTTGCTGGAAGTTCTCTTTCCTTGTGTTACCTGAATCCTGGGTCTTTTCGAGAATACTAATACCCTTATAACTCTTTCAAGTGAATCTTTTGTGCTTTCAAATACTGGGTACCTCAGGGTCTAGAGATGAAGTTGCCAATGATTTTTACCCCTAATTACCATTCTAGGCCCTCAATTTACTAAGTTTATTTTCAATTTTTTTGGACTGAGGCTCACCATCTCCAGTACCTAACATTTGAGGAGTACCTTAGTCCACCCCAATCTAGATTTATTTTTAAATATTTACTCCTCCAAAGTGCTATCACTGGCTAATATCAATGGCATCTCCACTGATTTCTTTGTCTTTTGATATTTACTTTACTTGAGTTCACTGTAGAGTACGATAGTTCTGACTTTCCTCCTTCTGTAAATTCACTCATTTGGACCTTCAGTCACAAGGCTACTTCTTATGTACTGTTTCAAGTGTGCCTCACTTGCAGTTGATAGTCAAATTTTAAATAGAGAAAAAAACTCAGCTGAGTTAACCGGTTTCTTAAAATTCACAGTGTTAAGAAGGGGCATGAAAAAGTTAACCCTATTACTATGTAATTTCAAGCAAAGTATCTTAACCACTACATTTTATGGTTACTTTGATTTTGAGGAGATTGCAGTTCAGTATTAAATAGAGAGCTCTTGAGCAGCTAGAAGGTAACATAATAATTCTGAAACTGAGAAATGGCATTTGGATGTTGAAAACAGCTACTGTTTTAGAAGATAAACCTCACTTAGATCTTCCACACTATCGCCACTGATCCTCCAGCTAGATTCTTCTGCACCAAACTTTCAGACAGAGACCTTCAAACACCATTTTGAGAAAGGAATAAACAAAAAATAATGGGTATCAAATACGTAGGGACTAAAAGTAACTGTTCGTTTGTGAAGGTTAATTTATTGTAGTGTCTACTCTCTTTAAAATTGTCACCTTCTCTGTGTTATTTCTTTGTGTCTTCTAGCTGTGAGGTCTCATACTTGATCTCTGCCCACCAAAAAAATAGTGTGATTTTCATGATTTATGTTACTTCTACACAATATGAGCTTGAATTTTATTACTACTATATTCAAATTTTTTATTTAATGAACAAATTTGACTCCATACAGTATTTCTAGTCACACAGTATTAAAATGTAAATGTATGAAACTACAAGCCTCTTAATGCAACCAACATAGTTTGCCTTTTTAATTTTCAAATATTCAAATTGTGTTTCTTTCTTGCCACAGAAATATTAATTAAGTCAATTAGCAACAGATATTTGGCTCTGTGCTGAGTGGAAACTTACCTAATAGTAACTTACTTATTGCCCTTGTGGATACAACTCTCTAATATACCACCAGGGAGTAAATAAAACTTTGTGATAATTTGGATTATTAGGTCTTTAAAAATAAAACCTCAGCTAGAATTGCACTCTTAATACAAACAACATTCTATTATGTTGTCAGCTCCCTAAGGAGAGTTACTTTTTCTTTCCTGGAAGTCCTTTTTTTATTTACACAATTGAGACACAAAGAAAGAATTTTAGGTAATGATAACAAAAGTGTCACAAAGGCAAGGATGACATATATCTATGTAAAAATGAAACGAGAGGTGTGTGATTTGAGAATGAAAAGACTGAAAATTTGTGATGCTTTCGAATGAAGTATATCTCAGTATTTTCTTTCCTATTTAAACTAACTATGGCTTAAGAGGACTCCTGCAAGAAGGAAGGAGGAAAGAGTTATTCATCAGCCAGATAAGAGTCCATTCAAATTGTTTTCTTATTTTCTTATGTTGCTAGAAATTCAGTTAAGTGCAAGGTTGAGTGATGAAGACAACAAAGAATGATAGGAAAGTTTTTTTTTTTTACTTTTCCTATTTATATAAACACCAAGATAAAACACAATTTCTGTAAGAAAAGGAAATTGACTTTTTCTCACTTTTAATTCCACATCAAAAATATGTTCATCACAAAACATACACTGGCCTTTGCAACTTGACACCAATTCCAAATCCTTATCAGCAACATAATTTTTATCTTCTGATCTTTAGGTCAATTGCTAATAAAGGTACTCCTTTTTTTCCTTAAACCTGCTTATAAACATGCCTTTGTTAGGTGTTAATATTCTTTTTCTTTATCTGTAATAGAACTAAAAGCACTATACACACATAAGTCACATGTATTGTTATTTATGGTTATCTGAATATTCTTTATATTTTCTGTAATATTGAAAAGAAAATCTACAAACCAAGACAAAGAAAAATTTATGTATTGTTCTAATTTTTGAGGAAGAATGAATGAATCTATAAATTAGTATTATATTTAGAAAATTTATAACTACTCACTTAAATTGAGCTCCATATTTTACATAAGCTTTTTCTTATAAATTTCATTGAATCCTCCTGTATGTCCTATGAGGTAGAGAAAACAAAATTAGCATTGCCATTTCCATGGACCACAGAAAAGCCCAAAGCTGTTGGGATGAGCCCTTCGAGGTCATATAAATGGTGTGCTGCAAGCAAGCTAGACCTTCTGATTGAAAAATGAATTTTTCAGGGGCCAGAGATTAAGCTCAGTGGCATAAGTGCCTGCCTGGCAAAATGAAGTTTTCTTTTTATTAACCACAGGTGCCCAATCACCATCTACATCTTCAACAATAATTGGAAATAACTGAAATTGTTTAGTGTTATACATATAATTGGCATTTGCCGACCTTTAAAACCAAACAGTAATATACACGTACTACACTTACCGTTCCTGGGGATATTTTTGGATTAAGTAATTTTAAACAAACAAGTAATCTAAAAATATGATTATAGGTATTACTGGTTGACTTTTTTTCTTGCCACAGGCAGCAGTTTGGCAGCTGCACGTGTCTCGATGAGGCTGTCTTATTAAATTATAATGCCAATTAGTGCATCTAGATATATTTTGACTGGTTCTGTACTTGTGGCAACTATAAATTGTAATTGACTGGCGATAGTTATAAATACTGTGTGCATGACTGGTAACAGTACAGTATAACTTCATAGAAATTATAAAAATGATAACCCCCCAAATCATGGTGATTCATCCAAAAACAGTCTCCTAGTCTCCCACACAGTCCTTATCCAAGAGATTTTAATGACATTGGCTTGATTAATAAGGATTTTCTTTCAATATCTCAAGAAAATAAAGATTTTTTTTATCCTAAGTAGGCTATGACCAATAAAATATTTTCTGTCCATGAGTATTAGAAGATTAGTAGTGGATTTTTTGTGACCACTGAGAATATAGGCACTAAAAATAAAGAACTTTGTTAACATCCAATCACAATTTACCAAACTTTACTATGAAGAGTGACTGGGGGGATGGTTATGGTACAATCTTTCATTTTTGTTAAGAGCCAAATAATTTTTAGAGACAATGACATTAACAACAAAAGATGAATTCTTTACATTGACACATAATTTTGATGAAGTCATAGTAGGTAAATTGTTTTTTAGAAAATTTGTTGCTTTTAATGTATAGATTTCTTTATAAAATATCTTTTTATTAATACACATTTGTAGTAAATAATGATTACATTCATCACTTGGGGTTGTAACATGTAAATAACACATTTTAAATCTTTTTTCATTCCTTTTCCTAACCCTTCCCTTCATATCTTTTCTGACTCTATAGTTTGCACCTTATAAGAATGCTACCTAACATTGTTCAGGAGTCAAATTTCTAGTAATCTTGTTATAACATTAAACATGCCTTGTGTGTGTAAGGTCTGTTATGATTATAGTGTAGAGAAGTGACTCTCAAACTTTAGTGTCTTCCAGAATTGTCTGATGGGCTCTTTGAAACACAGTTGGTTGCAACCCAACCCCAGAGCTTTTGATGCAGCATATCTGCAATGAAGCTCAACAATTCACATTTCTTCTATGATCCTGGATACTGATGATGATGATGGCCCAGCAACTACTCTTTTATAACCACTAGACTTTTTTTTTTTTTTGGTACTGGGAATTGAACTGACAACCTCGTGCCTGCCCGGCAGGAGCTTATGACACTGAGCTAAATCCCCTGCCCAATAACTGCTACAGTAAGAATTAATAGTAGGGTTTCTAGTAACAAACTGTCTACAAATCTTTTTCCATCACTTAGCAAATGGTTTACCTTCAGTGAGTTTCTTTTAACATTTTTGTGGTTTTGTTTCTCTCATCAGTACAATGGGTTTAATGCTAGCACCTAACTTACAGGACTGTTCTTGGTTATTACCTCAAATAGAGTAAGCAGTCAACAAAAGTTGGCTATCCTAATTAATTTTAGAGATCCTTTTGAGTCTAAATTCACAATCATCAACACAAATACTCTGTTCTATTAATAGATTACTGTACTCAAGATGAACCTACTTGCTAAATATGGGACAGATAACATCTAGTGTAATGTACTTCACTATAGCAAATATATTTTAAGGCAAATTTTGATGAGCTAAATGTACCTAGGGAAAGTAAAAGGATTTAAAATTATGTCATTCAAAGTGTAGAAATATCCTGGAGAAGGTAATCATTGTTAATAATACCATATTTGTGTTAGAATATCCAAAAAACTCACACAGAAAACAGATACCCTATTCTGTGTATCCCAAATATTCCAAATATGTTTTTCTTCACATTAAGAATGTTATGTCATTTATATTATTAAAAATGAATGGACTTCACCATGTGTTTATAAGTTTCTTGATAACTGATTCTGTTTAAAAAAAAAGAGTGATCCTTTCTTATAATATGTGGAGAGCTATGTCTTTTTTTACATAAAAGACTGGTTTAGGGTATCTTTTAGAAATTTCCTCAATGGTCCTATGGAATTCGTCTTTACCTTTAACCCTTTGTTTTCAGGAGGCAGGCTATATTTTAAGCCTATGTACAGATGATAAAATATGACCAAAAAAAGTTGTTGATTTTATTCAAAACATTCGGCCTACTTGGTTCCACAAGAAGTAGAATCTTGATTATGTCAGTTCTGCTGCTTCACTAGCAGTCTGGGACTACCGTACTGAGCTGTGACAAATTAGACTGCTCATAATTTTCAATCATGCCTGATTCTACTATTGTTGTGTGAACATAGACTGCATTATCTTAGCACACCCACCTGGCTCACTACAATGCAAATCTGTTAGTATGACGAGGAAAATAAGAAGACCTCCTGGTTAAGGGGCTTTTGAATTGGTGAAAAGAGAAGCAAGGTTTAGTGATTGCAAAAGTGACTATTTTTAGGGAATGTTATCTGTCACTAAGCACTTCTATTAATAGTAAAGTTCCTCTAAGAAGCATCTACCTATGAATATTTGATAAAAGTTCATTCAGTTTATTATACTTTTGTCAAATCACACACTTATATTTACCTGTTTACCTCCATTTGTTAGATAACAATATTCTGAGTAAGAGGTGACCTGGAGAGGTGTGAATCAATAAACTACAGAAAAAGAATCAATTTTAAAGGATCTACAGTAAAATTACTGGTTTATGTGAGAAAGCACAGAGAAAAGTGGTTCTGGTTGCATGCCAGTTCTTTGGCTAATTAGTATTAGAGCGTTAGTGTATTTCAGTAAACTCTGGTTTTTAATTTTTTTATTTAAGAGAAAAAAGACACAGAAAAGAAAAACAAAGAGCAAAAGAGATAAAAGCAACAACAACAAATCCAATACAATAACATTATAGGTTTACAAAACAAGATGATAGGAATTTGCCAATGGTTGTAATATCATTGCCGTCAAAAGGGTAGTTTAGATTAACAGATATAGACATGTAAAATTGATCTAATCATATGAGTATTAACTGTTCTTTTCCAGTAACTAATACATTTAGTAGCATAGTCATTTTAGCTAACTTATATATACATATATGCAAATTTATGTCTTTTCCTTTTCTCCTCCTTCTTTCATGCTTTCCCCTATCCCAATTACTTTTGCACTTTGAGCAGTTTCTTACCCTTACACAGTATTTATTATAGATTTTGATTCATCTACACTTTTTCAGTTTCTCAAATTAGGGAGACAATATAGTATTTACACATGTGAGTTTGATTTATTTCATTTATGAGTATGGCCTCAAGTTGTGTCCATTTACTTATAAAGGTCTGGATGCAATCTTTCTTGCTAGCTGAGTACTACTCCATTGTATAAAAATACCACATCTTTTTTATTCATTCCTTCATTGATGGGTATTTGTGTTGTTTCCAAGATTTGACTATTACAAATTGGGTTGCTATAAACATCGTTGTACATATATCACTGTGATATGATGTTTTCAACACTTCTGGGAAGATACCCAGAAGCAGGATAGCTGGGTCAAATGGAATCTCTAATCCTAGCTTCTTGAGGAATCTCCACACTGACTTCCACAGTGGTTGCACAAGCCTACACTCCTACCAACAGTGGACAAGAGTTCCTTTCTCCCCACTCCCCCTCCAGCATTTGTTATTGGTTGATTTCTTGATCTTGGCCATTCTCTCTGGGGTGAGGTGGAATCTCAGTGTTGTTTTAATTTGCATTTCCTGAATGACCATTGATGAACATTTTTTCATATATTTATTTGCCATTTGTATTTCTTCCTCTGAGAAGTGTGTATGCCTCTCAGATGCCAATTTTTGAATTGGGTCCTTGAATTTTAGGGGCCTGATTATTTTAATTCTTTATATGGTGTAGATAGAAGTCCTTTGTCTGAGGAACAGTTGGCTAAGAGACTTTCCCAATTCATGGTTTTTTTTCACTCTGTTGGAAATTTCCTTTGACATGCATAAATTTTTTAATAAGATGAGATCCCAGTTGTTGATTTTCTGGGAAATATTTGCCATACAGTTCAATATTTGTTCACGAACACTCTGCCTATTCCTATGTCATGAAGATTTTTACCTAGTTTATCTTCTAGCAGATTTAGTGTCTCTGTTTTAATATTCAGGTCTTTGATCCATTTTGACTTTATTTTAGTGCATGGTGACAGACAAGGTTCTAGTTTTAGTTTATGCCATATGCAAGGTCAGTTTTGTCAGCACCACTTATTAAAGAGGCTATCTTTTTTCCAATGTATATGTTTGGCCCCTTTGTCAAAGATCAGGTGGCTGAGTGTGTTTGTAGTTGTGGCTGTATCTTCAGATCTAACCCACTGATCTTCAGGTCTATTTTGACTCCAGTACCATGCTGATTTTATCACAGTAGCTTTGTAGTATAGTTTCAAGTCAGGGATTGTGATGCCTCCTGCCTTCCCTTTGTTAACCAGAATTGCCTTTGCTATTCTAGGTCTCTTCTGGTTCCAGATGAATTTTATGGATGATTTCTGTAACTCTGTGAGGTACACAAGAGGTGTTTTGATTGGAATTGCATTAAATGTGTATAACAATTTTGGGAGAATGGCTATTTTCACAATGTTTGTCTTTCCTATCCATGAACATGGAATATCTTTCCGTTTTCTGAAGTCCTCTTTGATTTCCTTTTTCAGAGTAATGTAGTTTTCACTGTATAGATCTTGTGTTCCCTTGGTTAGATTGATTCCTAAGTATTTCATTTTTTGGATGCTGTAGTGAAAGGTGTGGTTTCCCTTATTTCTCTGTCAGTGAGTTTTTTGTTTGTGTACAAGAATGCTATTGATTTTTTGAGTGTTGACCTTGTATTCAGCAACATTATCAGATTTGGTGATTACATCTAGAAGTCTTCCAATGGATTCTCAGGGATCTTCTATGTAGGGTATCATATTGTCTGCAAATAATGATAATTTAACTTCTTCCTTTCCTATCCTGACTCCTTTTATTTGTCTCTCTTGTCTAATTGCTCTGGTTAATGCCTCCAGAACTATATTGAATAGGAGTGGTGATAATGGACATGCTTGTCTTGCTTCTAATTTTAGTTGAAAGTTTTCAGCTTTTGTCCATTTAGAAAGATGTTGCTGTTGGTTTATGATACATGGTTTTTTATCAGGTTGCGGTAGAGGCCATCTATTCTAATTTTCTGTTGGTTTTTTATCATGAATGAGTGTTGGATTTTGTCGAGAGCTTTTTCCGTATCTATTGAGATGATCATGTGATTCTTGCCCTTGGCTCTGTTGGTATGGAGCATTACATGTATTGATTTGCATAAGTTGAACCATCCCTGCATTCCTGGAATGAATCCTACTTGAACATTGTGCATAATCTTCCTGATGACATGTTGCATTCTGTTTGCCAGTATTTTATTGAGGATTTTTGCATCTATGTTCATTAGGAAGATTGGCCTGTAATATATTGGTTGGGTCTTTCTGTGCTTTTGCTGTTAAGATAATGCTTGCTTCCAAGAATGAGTTAGGGACACTTGCTTCCCTTTCAATTTCATTGAAGAGTTTGAGGGGTCTTGGCAGTAAGTCTTCCCTAAATTTCTTATAGAATTCAGCAGTGAATCCATCAGACCCTGGGTTTTTCTTTGTTGGTAAGATTCTAATTACATTTTCAATGTCATTAACTGAAATTGGGCCATTCAGCAGTTTTACATCTTCTTGATTCAGTTTTGGAAATTCATACATTTCTAGGCATCTGTCCATTTTTTCTGTGTTATCAAACCTATGGGAGTAAATTTTTTTGAAGTAGGTATTAATGATCTGCATTTCCACAGGGTCTGTGCTGATTTCACCTTTTCATTTCTTATCGCATGAATTTGAATTTTTTCTTTCCTCTTTTTGATGCAGTTGGCTAGAGTTTATCAATTTTATTTACTCTTTCAAAGAACTAACTCTTTGATTCATTAATTCTTTGTTTTGTTTTCTTAGTTTCTGTTACATTAATTTCTGCTGTGATCTTCATGGTTTCCTCCCTTCTTTTGACTTTGGTCTTTACTTTCTCTTCTTTTTCTAGACATTTGAGGTGCAGCATTAGGTTGTTTATGTGTATTCTTTCAATTTTTCTGATGTGGACATTTAGTGCTACAAATTTCCCTCTGAGGATGGCTTTCATTGTATCCCACAGGTTCTAGTAATTTGTATTTGCATTTTTGTTTGATTGTAGATATTGTTTAATTTCTTTTTTAATTTCTTCTGTGACTCATTGTTTGGGAGAGTGTTATTTAATTTGCATGTGTTTATGGGGTTCTTGTGGGGTTTTTTGTCATTAATTTCCAATTTTATTGTGCTATGGACAGATAATATGCATGGAATTATCTCAATTCCTTTGCATTTTCTTAAGCATGTTCTGTGGGCTAGTATATGAGGTATTTAGAGAATTGCCCTTGTGAAGCTGAGAAGAATGTGTATTCTGATGTTGTTGGGTGGAGTACTTGGTACACATCTACTAGTTTCATTTGTTCACAAGTTTGATTCAGTTCTGTTAATTCTTTGCTGATTTTTTGTTTAGTTGATCTGTCTCTTTGTTACAATGGGGTGTTAAGTTCCCCCATTATAATTATATTATTGTTTATTTGATTTTTCATGTCTATTCAGATTTGTCTTACACAGTTGGGTGCTCCCATATTTGGTGCATATATATTTATGATTGTAATCTCTTCCTCTTGAAGTTTTCCCCTAACAAGTATGTAGTGACTTTCTTTATCTCTTTTGATCATTCTTGGTTTGAAGTTCACATTATCTGCAAACAAAATAGCTACCCCTGATTTTTTCTGGGTTCCTGTTGCATGGAGTACTGTTTTCCATCCTTTGATTTTTATTCTGTGAATTTCCTTTTGAGTGAAATGTGTTTCTCGTATACAGTATATTGTTGGATTTTGTTTCTTAACCCACTCTGCCAGTCTGTTTCTTTTTATTGGTGAGTTGAGACCATTTGCATTGATTGATATAACTGATATGTACTGATTTATCTCTGTCATGTTATCTTTCTGTTGTTGGTTTTTTACTTTTTGTGTTTAACTGTTTGCCATGCTTAGTGGTTTCCTTTTTCTGTTGCTCTTGGGATTGTAGTTATCTTTGTGTCTTACTAGAGTGTCTTTCAGTACTGCTTGTAGTGTTCGTTTGGTGGCCTTGTATTTCTTCAGTTGTTCTTTGTCATGGGAGTATCTTATTTCTAAATCAATTTTTAAAGATAATTTTCCAGCACTCATCAATCTGGGTTGAAAGTTGTTTTCTTTCACGATTCGAAATACTTCACTCCAAGCTCTTCTTGACTTGAAGGCTTGTGTTGAGAAGTCTACTGTGATTCTGATAGGATTTCTTTCATTGGTGATCTGTTTCTTTTCTCTGACAGCTTTTAATACTCTGTTCTTGTGCTGAATTTTTGATATCTGAATTATTATCTGTCTGGGTGAAGATTTATTTTGGTTATGGTTAATTGGGGTTCTGTATGCATCATTTATGTATATGTCAGATTCCTTCCCATGTTTGGAAAATTTTCTGCTATTATTTCTGCAAATAGTCTTCACAGGTTATTCATATTGACCTCTGTTTTTTCATTGACATCTATCAATCTTATATTGTTTCTCTTTGCATCATCTTGCTGCTGTTGAACCATTGTTTCCTGGTTTTATGTTATTTTTAAGAGATCTTTTCTTTTGTGGTCATAAGCTTCCATGATGTCTTCAAGGTCTGAGAGACTATCTTTACCTTCATTCAAATGGTTTTGCAAACTTTCAATGGAATTTTTAATTTCCTGAATATCTCTTTGAATCTGTTTCATGCATTCTAATTAAATGTTATATTGTTCATTTAACGTTTTCATCTTTTTCTCATGTTTTTCTATTTTTCTATCTTGATCTTCTTTAGATTCATACAGCATTTCTTTCATAATGTTTGTCATTTCACTTTTTACCTGAGAGATCATTTCTGATCTGATTTCCTCTATAGCTTCATGGAGTTGTTTGTTTACTTCCATTGCTATCACTTCAGAAAGTTCAGTTGTGTAAATTCCAGTGTCTTCCATTTCATCATCTGTCGGGTT
Source organism: Dasyprocta punctata (assembly GCA_004363535.1). Taxonomy (NCBI): domain Eukaryota; kingdom Metazoa; phylum Chordata; class Mammalia; order Rodentia; family Dasyproctidae; genus Dasyprocta; species Dasyprocta punctata. The sequence continues at coordinate 34,365 of RJWM01012798.1, read as the reverse complement.
TGTTCTTGGTAGGCTGGAAAACTGAAACTGCATCTTGTTCTTTCATTTTATCATTTTCCTCTGGGACCTGTGTGGCTGACCAGGTAGCCTCCCGTTGGATTGCACTGGACTGCTGTGCTGGGTAGAGCATCAATCCTCCAATATCCCTGGGGCACACTCCCAAACTATGGTGCTGGAGCCTTGTGCTCTGTGGCCTGTGAGCCTGGCTGTGTGTTCCCTGATGCACTTTGTTGGGTTGCTCTGTTATGCTGGGCTGGAAAGAGCTTGTATCCTCTCTGCAGCTAGCAGGGCCACACCCCTGGAATGTGTCTTTGGGGCCCTGTGCCTGGCTGAGTGAAGTTCAGAGCCTCCAAGACCCAGGAGGCTAGGCAGAGTGTGCCCCAGTGTGTGGCACCACCAGGACCTTGCATCCTGCTGTGAGGAGTTAAGATCCTCTGGGGTATGAGGCTAGCCAGAGCATGCCCCCAGCGTATGGTGCCAGGGCCTTGCTTCTGGCTGGGATAAGTTTGGAACCTCCAGAACCTGCCACAAGACCACACCACTGAACTATGGAATTAGGGCCTTGTGCTTTCTGGTTTTTAAATTACAGATTGGTGGATAATTATGCCTTGAGTTTGTTTACAATCTATGGGCAAGTTCTTCATGAACTATGGAAAAGGTATCTTCTTGATTAGTAGATGGGGGAATCAAAAAGTATTTTGATGTCTTATTATTTTTCTCATTGGTGATACAAAATACCCAACACTCAAAGTTAAAGGAGGAAAGTTTTATTTAGCACAGTTTGTAGAGGTTTCATTACTTAATCATCTGGCTCCAATACAGGGTGGCGAGGCAGAGGGGCAACCTTTCCTGTTTGTAGAGGACACAAAAAGTAACAAGAAAGAGGGTCGGGCAAGTCTCTTTTCCTCCCTTATATTGTAAGCAGGCTAGCAGCTCTAAGGTGGGCATAACACTCACACCCTTAATTCCAGCATTAGTCCATGAATCAGTCACAAGCTCTACATTCAGCCACCTCTGAAAAGCCCAACTTCAGTGACCTCATGAGACTTTGGTGGGACATTCAGACACAAGCCACAATAGATGTGTTGTGTATGTGCATCAAATCCCTGTGAAGAATGTAATCATAATGTACTGCAAATATGTACTGATAAACACAAATTTCAAATAAGATAAAATTTAAGTTAAATCATGTAAAGAAAAAATATGTAACAGTAAAAGGCAGAATTACTTATAAACATAGAACTCACTCTCAAAAATTAATGAACTGCACTGAATGTGCTAGGAAAGAACATGTGTCTCTAAAGGGCTCAATAAACAAGGAAAACTCAAAAAGACGTACACTCAGATATTTCTCAGGAACCAGAAATTGAAATGCAGTCAATATCAACTACTGTTTCCATCTTGAAGCTATGCCTTGGTAGAGATGGCTTTAAACATTAAAAATATTTATTATTTTAATTTAATGTTCAGCATTTAGTAATCTGATAAGATTATTTTTCCTGTGTGAGTCTAGCTACATGAGGCCTCCAGTCCCTATTATGGTTATATTTGTCATTTTAAATAGAATCTTCTGGATTTAGTAGTCAACCAGAGAGACCAGTTTTCTTGTTACATCTTATTAAAAAACTTCTGAGTTCATAAAAGTGGGAACCAAGCCTTGCATAAATTCACCAATAGGATACACTTTACCTGTGAGACCATTTTGGAGAGAGTCTCTCAAGTTCTTTTAAAAATAAGCCCATGGATACTAACTTTACTGGATGTAAAAGTTTGAAAATACTTCATCTATGTTTTTTGTGCAGGTTTGAGAACTAGAAGCAATACAAGTAAAAACTACAATTTAACACGTGTCTATTAAACTTAAAATATAATTAAATATAGACTTCTGAATGCACATTAGGTATTCTCTGTGTATTATATTTAGGGTTTTATTGAATGAGAACTACAATGGTAATTACAAGAACTCCCTAATAGTATATTTGTTGTCAGAAAACCATGTACCACATTTGTAGAATGCATTATAAATGGCAGGCACAATTCAGACTACCTTGCATATATGAATTCTAAATGTCCAAAGCAAACTTCTGAAAGGAATAAATTGGCTTAGTCTTCCCTTTAAGTAAGTGGATCATAGTAAGGTTAAAATTTCACAAGATAAACTAAGTCAATAATAGTTCTATGAATAAATGCTTTCCCACAGGGTGACACAAAGCTCCTGTGCTATAAACACCCTAGAATAAAGTGATATGTTAGGGGGATATGGTAGAGGTTACAATTTGTCTTCCCAACATCTGTCACATCAGTCTTCTATGCCAAGAGGACATCTGCATTACTGACAATGCAAAATGCTCAGCTTTACAAAAAACAAGAAAACAATACTGCTTAACTTTATAATCTCTCTTTCTCCTTAGGTATAATATTTCTGCTTTGGCATGACTGAATTCTGATGAATTTTAATAGAACATAAATTGGAATTGAAGAATGATACATTAATAGAGGGGTAGGTAGAGTAAAACAATTATGTGCATATGTTTGACTGCTTTTTGTCCTGCTTTCCTCTTGATTTCAATGCCAATACAAAGGCTGGAGTTTCATCAGTAATTCTTGATCTTTAAGTGACCTCAGATGAAAGTTACATGCTGGACTCAGATAGTCTCTGATAAAATGTAAGCTGCATTATCAAGTGTGGACATTTTTCATCTGGGTAGCATTTTATTTGATATAATAAGTGTGGACATTTTTCATCTAGGTAGCATTTTATTTGATATAATAAGCTGTTTTGCATTTAAGCCAGTTATTTTTTAAAATTTTCTGTTATAAATATTTAAATATAATCCTAACAGTTAAAAAGAAGACGGAGTAGGTGAGAGTATTTTCCCACCATGTTGCATTAGAAAAAAAAAAAAAAAAAAAAACGAAAGCCAGGGAAATGATGGTGATGATTTCCATGTTCCTCCACTTAACTTAGTTTCATCTTCTGTCATGGAAACCCTATGTTAATGAACCATATGAGTTTGGTAACATTTTAACATAGTTGTATCTAAATAAAGTTGCTATATAACATCCCCAAACTGAACCACACAAGACAATGAAAGTGACTTATTAATAGAGGCCTCAAGTAATAACCATGCTTGCAAAAAGGGATGTAAGCCAAGGCTACGATGGACAAATCTGGATTAAATCACTATAGGCTTAATGAAATGGAGGTTGAAGAAAAGCAGAAGGAGAAAAGATAATGTAATAATGCTACAGAGTAGGAAAATAAAGGCTGATTTTTTTTGTTATTATTTAAAGTCTCTAATTTCTATTCCACAATGCCCTACAATTTCAAGAATTGTAAGTACAATAAAGATTAGATGCTGATGATGCTGTGCAGTATGGTTGTTACTATGATGACAATGATTATCCCAATTATGATCTATGGGGGCTACATGTATGAACACCAGGTTTTAAGGGAGCTGATATACAAACTCTAAAAAGAATTCAGAATTCCACCAATCCTTTGCTGAAACAGTGCATTGGAGGCAGACAGGAAAAAGTAAGTCTGCTAGTTATCAATTCTTTTCCCAGAAAGCCATATGGGGCCTAGATAAGCTTGAAATAGACATGTAATTATAGTTGATGTTTAGACATTTGATTGACTGCTACAATTCTGAATTTCAGGTTTTTATGGCTAAAATGTGGGGTTTTCTCAATAATTTACAATATCATATTTAAACAGTAAAATGAACAAATGTGTCCATCTTTCTCTGCAGTCTTCTAAATGCTGAACAAAGAGCATTATAGCAGATAATAAGAACACACACACATATGGATATATATCCACATTTTCTCTATGGATTTCTAGAATATTGAAAGAGTGTTGTGACACAGTAGTTTTTTCACACATAGGCTTACTAATGGGCATGGAAATGTCATTGGAAATGTGAGAAAAGAATACTGGTTCATGGAAAAGCTAAATAAAGAAGAGTAAAATCAAAATCACAAGCAAAGAACAAGCAAAAAATAAACAAAAAACAGAAATAAAACCCCAAACATAGTCATTATGTCAAAGAAAAGTGAACCACAATATGAAAATTGCATCAGGAAAAAGTAACAAGAAGAGAATGCTTCCTCGCTCACAGGTACAAGCACAATTTAAAAATGTAGTTCTGTTTGAGAATACCTTAATTGATGATTCAGAACAAGCAAAAAGTACATTGTTTAGTCTTCTAAATGAATCTCTCATTGTGATTTCAAAACAAAGGACTGAGAAAACCTTAACAAAGGAATAGGGTACATGTATCTAAAATCCACAGGATAACAGACACCCAGCATTGAAGAAAAGCAATGAAATGAAGAACAATAGTGTTTTTCAGGATGAACAGCTGCCCTGGTACTCAATGTGAAAAAAAAATTTAGAAAATTGTTCACAGGATTTTAGATGGTCTGTCATCCTGGGGAGATTAACCATGGATAAAGTGAAATCAACTTTAAACTTTTGATTTTGCTTTCTGTCACAATATGCTTTCTAGCTTATTTTGTTGGCTTTAAGTAGGACAGAAATATTTTGCTTATACATCTAACTTGGGCATTTATTACCCAGTGAAGTGAACAAAAGATGCTTTAGTTGTTTATTTTGGCAAAAAATAAAAAGCAGAAATCAACTTCACTATCTTATAACTTGATTTTTCAAATTTTTGTTTCTTAGTTTTTACATTATTGAGATATGTATCTTTAAAAATAAGAAAGGATAATAATGTCCAGAGTCATTTATTTAAGACTGCCAGAATTATTATGTTTTCTTGATTATTCTTCAGTTCCTAGTCCCCTGAAAAGATAATTACTGCCCTAGATTTTGTGTTATAATCTTGTACTATTTCTGAAAAACACAATTTTATTGCATATGTATATATTTCTACACAAAACATTATTAATTTTAATTGCTTTTAATCTATGTAGAAATTGAACCACACTTTACTTGGTCTTTGAGATGAGATTTTTTTTTTGTTCTCTCTTCCACAACAGGAGTCATCATGTTTTATCTAACTGTGGAGCATTTTCAGCCCAGTGTAATCCCACCACATGCATATAGCATAGTGTAATAACCTTCTTGAATGATAATTTTGTTCTAATTATTTGCTTGCTTTGTTTTTCATTATGAAGAATGCTGATATATACATTCTTGTACAGATATTCTACATCCCCCCCTTAACTCTAGATTTTCTATCTCTATGGATTGGAGATTAGTTTTAATAGCACAGTTGACTATTCAATTTAAAGAATAATTCTATTCCATTTTTAACATAGTTATATTGATTTATGCTTTCAAAACAGAGCTTAAGATTCCAAATGATTTATATTTTCAGATTTTTAATTTTGGCAATTTAATAGATTAAAATTGTATCTGAATGTTATTTTTTACGTTTTTATTTGCAAGTTTTGAATATCAGTACAGTGCAATAAATTACTGTATCTCCTTTTTGATATTTCTTTTATATGTGTCCATGTATTTTGCATATTTTACCTTAAATTGCTGTTTTTCAGTATGCTTCATTCTTAATGAATGGTTTACTATTCCCACACTGGGGACGGTGACTCCCACGCAGGTCTGGAAGCGGCCTGAGAGAGCCAGCAGGGGAGACTGGGTTGTGGCTTTTCTACGGGTTAGAGTGAGGGCTGAGACGGACACTCTTCGGCTAGGCTGAGTCTGAGCATGTGAACTTTGGGCCCCTGGCACCAGTAGAGGGCGCACATGGGCCTTCTCAGAAGGTTGGTCACTTGTTAGGCAAGAGGAAAAGGGAGAGGCGCAGGTGAACAACGGCCCAGTGAAATACCGACAATGTTGTTCAAGAGGAAAGGGGATCTGGGGTGGGGAGGGGAAAAGGAAGGAAGGGGAAAATGAGAAAAGAAGACTAAAATGGAAACTAAGCTTCGAAAAATAAGGACAGCAGTGGGCTGGGGTTTAGCTCATTGGCACAGGGGCCTGCCTGGAAAGCGCGAGTTCAATCCCTGGTACAAAATAAAATAAAATGAAATAAAGAAAGTAAATAAGGAGGGGAAGAAGGGCTGAAGGGAGAGAAGGGAAATGGGAGGAAAACAAACCACCAATCAAGGTATATCATGTACAGGTACAAATTCCCTATGATGAATGTCATCCTTGTATATGTATCTAAATTGCACCAATAAATAAATTAAATTTAAAAAACCAAAATGGCATTGGAAGTATACCTTACTAAAGGGAGATTGTGAAATAATTTCCATAATTAGATTACTATTTATAGATCACTATTATAGTGATCTGTTTGCCATTTAAATTAATGAAGAATATTGTTAAAAATATGAATACTTTTCACATTGTGCAGATTTTAAACAAAACATACAAATAATTCAGTTTGCCATTTCATAAAAAATACATGTAAATTTTCAATATTGAAAAGGCAAAAATACTAACAAATATCATGAGTAACTTTTAGGTAATGTACTTACCTCCATGATAAGATTTGTATAAATATTTGGGACTTGTATTATTTAGTCCTAATACACGTCATATGAAATTATGGGGATAATACAAGCTTTCTATGAAGTTTTAATAAAAAGCACTTGCAAAATATTTCTGCAATCAATAAAAGTAAAGAAGCATAAAAATAGATAGAGTCAGATATCATAATACATGTGGTGAGGCAGAGATCCAATTTCATCTTGCCCATATGGTTAGCCTATTGTCTGAGTGCCATTCATTAAGTAATGCTCAGAGAATTCTTTGAGGTTCTTTCACCTCTGTTTCATATCATGTTCCATACAGCATTGTCTTTGTGATTGTTTCCCCTAAGGTTAGTATTTAATCTTAAGCCACAGTATTCATTGTTCTCTTAACTGTAATAAATGCTGGCATGAAGTAGGGCATCCTTCCCAGTGAGAAGCTGGTAACTTTTATCTGGTATGTGTCTTACTCCTCAACTGGGATGTGTGTAACAAAGAAATAATTTCTTTTGACACAAAACACTGAGCTTGTATTTGTTAAGATATTTGCTTAGAAATTGATGTCATCCTTTAAATTTGTTCTATGTATTTTAAAGTATCAAAGTAAAACTTTAAAAAACTGACTTCTTTAGTCATACATGTGAAGCAGGCAACTTTTACAATGGTGTCTTGTGAATGAGTGCATTGTCTCGGATTGGATCCATCTTAATTATGATTGGGCCACCGGACGTGAGCATAGGGTGAGCTGCAGGTCAGCAAAGCATGTAGTGGTGCTGGGGGTATCAGGGTGGGACATATAGAAGATGCTTCTATTTGCAGAGCATCAGGTTCTGGGGAGCAATGATAAGCTGCAGAATGGCGCTAAAGGACAGCACACAGAAAATTACCAGAGAAAGACAGATGGATGGGGTGTCCAGTAACCAAGAAGAAATCTATACAATTGCTACTCTGAGAGGATTGGCAGACAAAGTCCTTGAGGAAAAATTAAGTAAATAATATAGACGTGGTGTCTGTAGGAGCCAAAGCCATAGCTAACAGAGAAATCAGAATGTCAAATGGTTAAGTAAGCCCTGTAAAAACTTGATTAGAATGCTGGGCGTGGTGGCGCATGCCTTTAATCCCAGCACTCAGGAGGCTGAGGTAGGAGGAGCATTGTGAGTTCGAGGCCGGCCTGGGCTACAACACGAGCACAAGGCCGGCCTGAGCTACACAGTGCGACCTTGCCTCAAAAAACCAGGGCTGGGAATTTGGCTCAGTGGCTTAAGCACCTGCCCTGGCAGGCACGAGGTTGTGAGTTCAAACCCCAGTATAGCAAAAAAAAAAAAAAAAAAAAAAAAAAAAGAATTTGATTAGTGGACTGCAGCTTCTCCACAAGGTCAGGTCAACTATAGTAAATTTCAACTCTTAACACTACTAGTATAATCGACTTTATCTAGGGCCACAAGTGACACTTTCAAAGTTTGGGAAAGGGAGTATTTCATTTCTTTCTATATTCATCATTGTACTTTTACCCTGTTTTGTGTAGGTGTTATGGTTCAGATGTGGGGAGTCTCCTAAAAGCTTTATGTGTTTGGAAGGTGACTCACTCCTGGGGTGCTATCCCCATCAAGGGATTGTCCCCTTCCCCAGATCCTCAATGCACTATGTTTCTTTACTGCCATGAAGTGAGTGGCTTTTCCTCTGCTATGCTGCTCTGCCATCCTGTTTCTGCTTGAAGACAACTAACCATAGACTGGAAATGCGAGTTAAAATAAACTTCTCTTTTAAGTTGCATGTGTCTCGGTAATGAGAAAGTAAGATATCAGTTGAGTCCACTGTTCAAACAGTAGCAAAAGACTATATAGGCAGCGATGTCAAAAATTTTAAACATACTTGCATTTTTAATATATTTATACATCCATGCCCTTGTTAATACCTCATCTCTTTCATGTATCAAGTTGCCCATGAAAATTTAAGAATAATTTATTTTCCAGGAGGTCCTACGACTGTCACAGTATTCATGAACAGCCACAACACTGGCGAGAAATCAAGAATAAAAACAGTCAAGCGTAAAGGAAAGCCAACAAACATAAAGAAGTGTGTGTGAGAAAGATACTGGCCAGTGTCTTTTATTTCCAAGTCATTTAGAATTACAATATGAATTATGTCAAAGCTGTACATCTGGCTTTGGGTAACTATCTGCCTTAACAATCTGTGTGTCTTAACCTAGAGGCCCTCAGCTTATGGGCCGTGAACTAGGAGCCAGGCCGCACAGCATGAGGTGAGGGGCAATCGATGTAAGCTTCATTTGTACCTAAGGCTACTCCATATTGCTCCATTACTACAAAAGCTCTGCCTCTTGTCAGATCAGTACATTCTCATTTGAGCTCCAACCCTACTGTGGATTGTGCATGGGAGGGATCTGTGGCTCATTCCAAAACCATCCCCCCACATCCATGGAAATATTGCCTTCCACGAAACCAGTTTCTAGTGTCAAAAAGTTGGGGACTGTTGACTTAGACAACAGAAATTTATTGTTTGATGTTCTGGAGGCTGTAAATCCTAGATAAATATGTCAGTCAAGTTAGCTCCTTTTGGAGTTTTCAGAGAGAATCTTTTCTATTTATGTGTGGTAGCTTTTGAAACCTTACTGGCAATCTTTCTTTGATATTCCTTGGCTTATACTTGTATGATCCCTTGACTTCTTCCTTACTCTTCACATGGTATTAGAATTCAACATAACTTTAAGGAGAACATAATTCAACTCAACCAAGGAGTAAGTGAAGTACAATTCATTGCATGTCTTTTAGTGGTAACCTCGCTGTCCATGTCTTAATGGTGAGAAATTTGAGGTCCAAAAGAGACAAATTAGCTGCCCAAGAAGGATTATTAGAATGATAGTGGGTAGGTCTTGGCCAGAAGCTGTCTCTTGGTCCTATAAAACCTTATTGTAAATGCCATTAAACATTATTTACTCTTTAGATTAATGCTACAAACGTATTGTACTCAGTCTCTTTGAGACCGTGAAAGGAACTGAATCCTTTCTTTAGAAAATGATTGTGAACAAGAAACCTACTCAGTATTGTACTAATTTCAAGAACATCTTTCAATCTTATAGATTAATACTCTTTTTCCCCCAAATGCTTTTATTAGCCAAATAATCTTAACTGTTTCTTATAAAGTCTTTTTTAATGGTGTAACATTGCCTAAAATAGTAAAGGAACCATATTGCATTGATTGATGGCAGTGCTGGGAATTGACCACAAAAGCACTCTACTATACATATAACTGCCAACCCATTTTACTTTTTTGTATTAAGACAGAATCTTACTACATTTCCCAGGTAGGCTTTGAATTTGCAGTCTTCGTGGCTTTATCTATCAAGTACTGGGTGGGATTACTCTGACATTGAACCTGGCCCATATTGCTTCTGGACTGGGGAAACACATATACTCACTCAGAGTGGGGATTCACTATAATGTATTTTTCACCTATTGTAGAAGAATAGTGGTGAAAGTGTCTTTGTTCAGTTACATTATTCCAGTCACTTGCAAGTTCCTTCTTAAAGAGGTGGCAGGCTTGTGCATTCTTGCACTGATATTCTGTAGATACATTAATATTTCATTACCAATCTATAGAAGAGTATTTAAAATAATTCAAATTAAAAATAAGCTTCTAATTTGCATTGCAGTTGGTGAATTGTTTTGTCCAAAGTCCATTGCACATTAAATGAGATTTACATCTAAATGGCTTAACAATCTTGAGATATAGTGTTTCACCTGAAGATATGGAAGAATAGCATTGTAGTCACTCAGATACATGGATGTTACAGCTGAAATTTTATTGAAATTCAACATTATTGTCTGTTCCCTGGCATTGAGACTCAACTTCATTCTGATGTAGTAGATTTCATTTGATTTATTCCTCTGCAGGAAATTTTTTTGCTTTGGAAGCTGGAGTACACAATGTAAGGGCCTTCTGAAAACTCCTTTCTGGGTTAGGACTCCTTCCAAGTCCTTGCACGTCAGTTTGCTTTTACAGATTGCTATACCATGACTTAACTTTTTATCATTGTAACCTCAGTGATAGCTAAAAATGGTGTTCAGAGCAAGGTCTGCTCTTTTCAGAGTTTCCTTTTCTCCAAATTGCCTATTTCAATTAACAGAAAGGAGTTAAAAACTCTATTCCCCTAAGTCACCTGTAGCCTCCCTGTTTTTGGAATAAAAGTTTCTCACAGAATCAAAAGTTCTTATAAGCTCCTGGGCTCTTTTTAAATGGAAATTAGGCAAAATAAATTTAGATTCTTTTTAAATCTAGGGATAGTGGTAGTGTTGGGTGGTTGTGAAATTGCCTGATTATTATTTTTAAATCATCATCTCACATATTTTGCAACACAAACTTTAACACTTTTAAATTCAGATTAGTTACATAATTTTGCTGCTAGAACATCAGCTTTGAGTACTGGATTTAGAAGTATATGCCATAGGTAATACTTTCAAATTTATTAGAGATTAAATTTAAATATAGTTATTGGCAAGATGGCGGTTATTTGAACACAGACAATGGGCTGTGTCAGTTAGGAGGCTCTGGGTTCAGTCATCAGGACACCCAAAAATTAGCTTTCCTTTGTAAAAAGACAGATAACTAACATGGGTAGATACCGCTGTTACTAAGTGAACATAGGGGGAACTATGGGCAAAAAAGATACTGTGAAGTCCGGTTATCAAGGACTGGTTCTTTTGTTTCTTGACCACATGGATGTAGTGGGTTGTATCTTGGTTGTATAAAAGGGCAAACTTTCTTTCTCTCTTTCTTTCTTTTCCCCCACCGCTTACAGGCTTACCTATGAATCAGCCCATTACATTTGGCTTAATGCTTATTCAGTAATAAAACTTTTCTCTTTCTCATTCATTGTGCAGAGGTCTTCTGGGCTGGAAGAAAATTTAGTTAATTTTGTTAATTAACTTTTCCCAATGTCTTCATACTCTTGAAGATGGTTCCTAAACTTTAGTCTAGCCAAGGCCATATCTCCATGTCACAAATTTTCCATACTTCCATTTGGTTATATGACAGTCATTTTAAAGTTAAGAATATCAAAATATAATTCCCAGTGTCTCCTTCTATGTCACAGCTTCACCATGCTTCAGTTATTTAAATGTTCAATGCAACTATCTAACGGACCCTGTAAAATACCTGTTGTCCTGAAATGTTTTAGATCTAGGGGTAGTGGTAGGTGTTGGGTGGTTGTGAAATTGCCTGATTATTATGTTTAAATCATAATTCCTTACTCTTCATCCCAATATCATCAAAGCCTCTAAATTTCCAATCAAGACTCATCATTCCAGTGTAGATTTTAAATTTTTTGTGATCTTCCTCGCCCAACATGCTGTAAATTTGTGATACAACTATTATAATATTGTCCAGCTTGTCTTTGTCCATTTTTGCCTCTCCTTAAACAATTCTCCACAACATATGAAGATTGCTATTCTTAAAAACTAAATTATTCATTTTATTCTTAACACATCAATACATTTGCAAAACGTATTTGAACATAAGACAGTTTTATAATTTATGCTATTTTGCTGAGCTTCTATTAACTCAGTTCATAAAAAATATTTATCGAGAAAGTTCTTTGCATCAAGAAGGATCCTAATTCTACTTGGAATGCAAATTAATAAATACAAACTAAGACATAAAATTAACTTTTGTTTGTAAAGTTATCTGACACACTTAGAATTGATTTACTGCCTACATTTCCAGATGTAATACTATAATGAAAGGCAATGTATTCCATACAATATCCACTTGTTTATTAAGCATTAATCACAGTTGTGACAGATGTAGCCAGGAGGACTACTTACTGTGTAATTAAATGTTCTCTCATAATGCTCTTTAAACATTATAAAGATCCTTTATCCTCTTCTAAATATAGTTATTTCTTTATAGTAAGTACTCTATTGATAAACATTCCATGATATCTTCAGCAAATGCATAGTAAGTAAAATTAGAAACTCAATGAGAAGAATTAACTAGTGTACTAATGGCCCAAGGAATTTATAGATTTTTTGAGTGCCAAAATGAAAGTGGTTATAAAATGATTGTTATATCATTGACCATGTGAAAAATTTAAGTGTGCTTAGTAGAAAATTAAAATACTAGAGAAATAAAGTATAAACTGGTTAATGATATTTTTATTGAAATATTTTCTGAATTTGTTTAATGTGTATGAAGTCTGATTAACATATACAGTAATGTTTAAATTTAAAAAAATTATTACAGTAAAAGACACATTGCCATTTTTCACCTTCAAAATATACCCCCTCATTTTGAACACATTTATACCATTGTTCTTACTACTTTCTGAAGCATTTCTGGAAGTCCTCTATCCTGGATACTTTGATGCTTTGAATTAATTCAAAACATATAGAATAGCACCTCAGTTCATGAACTAGATTCTTTCCATGATTCTGGAAGCAAATTGAGTTGCATGAGTACTGAGAATCAAATTCAATGGTTAGGTTCAATGTTGACCTTCTAGGGAAATTTGATTTGCTTGTCCAGTTTGGTTTGTGACAAGGATGGTAGAGAGAATTGAGTTGATGAATCAAGATACCATGCACTTGCATGGTCATTTTGACTTGGGGGAAAAGCCAGAAGTTGCATGGAAAAGGTCTAGTGAATAAGGTGTATCACTGCAATGATTTTAGGAAACTGCCTTTCCGAAGAATGATATTCTGTAGTAGCATTCACTGTATTTTTTTTATCATGCTTGTAAAGACATGAAAGTGGACCTCCAGAACTGCTTCAGAAAATGGCCATAACGATGGGATAAATGTAAAAGGATGTTCAAAATGAGGAGTATTTTAAGGGTGATTAACTGTGCTACATCTTTTACCATAATAAATTAAAAAAATAAACATTCACAATATTTTCCATCACACCTCATAAATTAAATATTATTAAATAGCAAATGTACAACCAAAATTCAGTGATACTTTATGTTCATAATGCTTATTCCAGAAAGAGATTAGATCTTATATGATTTTTAAAAGGAATGTTAGGTTTTAAATAGACTCTTTGTTTTTCAATGTATTCTTGCTAGTTTCTTTGTATTATTGGATCCTACTGGTTTATTATGATACATTTCTATAATCTTGTATCAGTTAGATTTCACTAGGGGAACAGTTTTAATATAGTGTGCGTGTGTGTGTGTGTGTGTGTGTGTGTGTGTGTGTGATACAAAGATTTACAAAGTAGGTTTACAATGGCCAGCAGGGGGAGAGAATGCAAAAGGGCGATCTACATGCTTGAGAGCTGGAGAGGCAAGTCAAAAGCTGAAGGCCTGCAGCTCACTGCAGAGTCCACTGTGAGTTCTTATCAGAAAACTGAAGGGTCTGCATTGGGAAGCTGAAGAGTCTGCACTGGAAGCCTGATCAAACATCCAATGGCCACGATGAAGACCAGAGCCCCACTGAGAAAGCCAAAGGGCAGCCTTCCTTCCTCTTCCCTTTTTTATTCCAGGCAGGTTACAAGTCTTTTTGTTTGTGCCACCCACACCCAGTGTAGGTCTTCCTTTTCAGTAAGTCAGTCATTCTGACACATCCAGAATTGTGCTCACCTGATTCGCTAAGCATTGTTTCTTGTTCAAGTTGATACCACAATTAACTATCACACATCTCAAATATGCCATACATGTAACATTAATGACACAAACACAAGGAATTTATTTTCACATAAATGAAATGAAAATTGAGTTTAAGCCTAAAGCATTCCTGTATCCTGTAAATATTTAAGTCAATTTTGATGACCTCCATGGTGACTTGCCCTGTTTTATTTTCAATGCAATTGCTTCCATTGTTTTCTTAAAGTATAAACTAACCAACTTTCCTAATGAGCTATTTTGTTTTTAAAAAATATGTAATTAGTTTTTAATTTAAAAATATACCAATGTAGAAAACTTTTTATCAACAAATCTCCTTGAACTCATTGCCCAGATCCAGCAAATCTTCAATTTTATTTCTAGTATTTAATTTGTTCCTTTTTCTCCTATTTTCCATGAAAATGTTTTAAAGGAAATTCCATTTTCACTGTAAATACTTCACTATATATCAATAACAGAAGAAACTGAACTTGAACCTAGATCTAATCAAGCCTTTATATGTATACAATTATGGAGACTATGAACAATAGAGAAAAATGATTTAAATGACATTATGAAGATAAACAGGGCACACCCGAATATGGTAAATTCTACTGTACAAATGACACAGAAACAGCATGGAGAGAAAGAAATATCAAACAAATTTTTGTCCAGGTAATGAGTATTAGGGAACACACCATAGATGTGCAATTGTTGCAGATATAGTTGCTGGACTTGTTTGGAGCCTGATGAGCTGGAAAAAAAAATGAAACAAAACTACATATTACACACACACACACACACACAAAGTCATTCTAAGACAACTATGATTAATAACATATTAAGGAATCAACATTGATTTTTGAAGAGTTCAACAGTATGCCAATGGTATGTTTGTGTGTTTCTCCTTTCTTAAAAAAATAAAAAATAACTTTAAAATAAAGTTCTGATAAAATTTTGTTAAGGGAAAAGCTAACATTATGTGAAAGTGTTTTATTACCCAGATAAAGGGTAAATTTTTGTAATTTTGTTGAACTAGGTTTTCTTCAGATTTTGATACCTGAAAGTGTATTTTTCTTTACAGATTTTGTTGTATCATAAATGTACTCTTATGTTTTTAAAATGACTCTCTCAACACAATACTTTTTCAGAATTTCTTCTGTCCTGGAGGCTTTTTCCTTTTAAAGATAACTTATCTAAAATGAATTTTGCCAAAATAAAGGCAAAATAAAGACCCACACCCGTCTCAGCATTACTCCACTCCAGCACAATAGTAGTAGCGGGGATCTTTCTATTAATTCGATTCTCCCCACTAATTCAAAACAATAAACTAATCTTAACAGGCTCCTTATGCTTAGGGGCTATTACAACACTATTCACAGCCATCTGCGCTCAAAATAAAGACCAGATCATTTGAAACATGGTTGAATCATTCTTGACAGGAAACAGTGAGATAGTAACTGGCAGTTGCGTTTGCTCCTAGGTACCCTCAGGTATGGCCTCAGTGACAAGTGATTCCCCAGAAAGCTGACTGATTCCTCCTGGGTTAGGCAAGGAAAGCGATTCTGGGCAGTACAATTTCTGTGAGCTGGGCACAGGAACAGGAGATGTTTTCAGTTAAGAGCGCCTGACTCACAGGGAGAGCTACAGAACAGGGTGTAAGTTTCCCTTTGAGTGGAAGCCTTGATTCTCCCAGTTGTGAGGCACACTGGCTGCTGAGGACTCACAGCTGAGCACTCCCAAAAGTCATCTCTGGTGAAAGGGAAGCAAGGTTATGCTGCTTGCCTTGCTATAGGTGTAAGGGCACAGCACCCCAGCTCTGACCAGGATTTCCTCTAAAAGGCCATGTCAGCCAGTCAGGATCTCAGCATAGGTGTCTGTTCCAAGTCTTTTGCTATTCAGCTCTTGTTCCTAGTCTCGTTTGCATTATTCCTTCATAAAGGTTGTTCCTGGAAGCTCTAAGAAACCACCTGCGTGTCACATCTCTGCTTGATATTACTTTTTCTTGGAAAATGAGTCAGAGGAGTACCCCACAAATGGAGAAAAAAGGCAGTTGTATTTATTATTGTCAAGTAATTGTCCTCAATTGATAATGTATTAAATAGTTTTCTGCAATTGAGTTAAGGGAGAAACAACTTCAAAAATATGTTAACTATCCAGGCTGACAAAATATAGAACTTCAGCTGCTGAAACAGTGGAAATCTGAAATGTACTCAGATGGGATACATAATGGCCATAAAACTGACCTAATGAAGCTACTTAGAGTGTGGAAAGTACAGTTCACTGTACCTTGCAGATTCAGTGGTATAGTTTCTTCCTCAGGCTATCGTGTTAGAAAAGGTCAATAATGAAGTTACCTGAAGTAGACACTCCACCATTAGAAAGAGGAAAGAGATCACTAATTTGCTTTTTAAAGACCTTCTTTAGGATAGTACCTGTCAAGTTCATGATCAAATTCATGCTTTATTGTTGAAAAAATGTGGTCTCAATGTCGATACCTTCAAGTCTATAATTTGCAGGGCTAAATCATATCCTTTGGATATACACAGTCTAAAATACATGTCTATCTTAATTATTATCAATTTTATACTTAAAAGAACTACACTTCTTTTTCATTTTATAGTCTGAAAATTTTTCTATGGTCTTCTTCACTTCAGGCTCATTGTTCTTTGAATACTTCAAATACAAAACAATATAAAATGCAAAAGAGTAAGTTAAAAAAGATTAAGGAATAATTGGACACAGGGGATTATTTTATAGCATTAACATGAAATTAATCAAATTTCAAATAAGCAGCTTGAGGGGTGTTAATACAGAAGCACATGAAGTACTTCCCTGATTTTTAACATATATATATATATATATATATATATATGAAATGTCACATTCTGGAAGATATGTTTTTTAAAAAATTTGTGTAAGTCATGCCTTCTATTAAAATGGGATTAGTATTATAATGAAGTACATATATTCAAGCATTATACAACCAAATAACATACAGCTAAATAACATACACAGTTAAATAACATACAGTTAAATAATATATGGCTACATGTTATGCATTATATGTGACATGATAAAAATATAGGTTAATGTTTAAATAAAAAGAATTCATTACAGTAAAAGACACAGCCTTTAGTCCTCCTCAAATCACCCCACCACCCACCCTTCAAGCACACTCGTCCCACCATTCTTGCCACTTTCTGACGCGGTTCTGGAAATTTTCTTTTGGTAGGGTCTTTACAAGGCGGAATAAAAAATACGATGAACGCTGCTGCCAAGTGCAATCTAATGGAAAGATAGTTTATAAAAACAGTACATTCATTCACTTTATTCAACACATCTAGCATTGTCTGACTTCTGGCGCTTCCCCTAAGTCAAAATGATCATGACAGATAAACATTTTTAATCAATTCAGGTCATAAATGTAGCTACTACAGCATGCTAAAGACATGAAAAGGTCCTTCCAGAACTGCTTCAGTCAGTGTCAAGAACAAGGAGATAAGTGTGCTCAAAAGTGAATATTTTGAGGAGAAATAATGGCAAAGCATCAGTTACAGCAATAAATTGAAGAAAATTTTAATAGTCACTGTATTTTTCCATCATACAACACAAATTGAGCAATGTTAAATAATAAATGTACGTTCGAAGTTCTGTGCTAACTTATGTTAATAATGATTGATTCAACATGAGACTAGATTTTTTTTTTTTGTACCAGAGATCAAATTCACAACCTCATGCTTGCCAGGCAGGTGCTTATGACACTGAGCTAAATACCTGGCCCTATTTTTTGAGGCAAGGTCTCACTATGCAGTTCAGGCTGGCCTTGAACTCACTTTGTAGCCCAGGTTGGTCTTGAACTCAGATCAATCCTCCTGCCTCAGTCTCCTGAGTGCTGGGATTAAAGGCCTGCACCACCACACCAGTGAGACTAGATTTTTTTTTTTTTTTTTGTGGCACTGGGATCGAACTCACAACCTCGCACCTGCCAGGGCAGGCACTTAAGCCACTGAGCCAAACTCCCAGCCCTGAGACTAGATCTTGTAAGACTTTTAGAAAGTAATTTAAGACAAAATATAGGGTCCTGTGTTTAGCAGTGACACTGTGTACAAGTTACATAATTTTCTGACCAAGAACATGTGATAACAAAGAAATATAATACAATATAGTATTTGATAGTAGAAAATGTAAACTTTCTACAATATGGTACAGTAGGGGATTCAGTAATTTAAAATTCTCTCAGAGTGGTGAAAGATCTATTGAATTCTATTTTACAGCATGGGATTATCATCTAACAGTATCTCAGTCCATGTATATGGTTCATTTTATAATAAATCTTTGCAAAGAACAGAGTTATTCTATCTGGAAGTTCTTATTTCTCAACCATGCATGATCAAAGAGTGGTTCCTTTAGTTATTTTACTGATTAAAGCTGTGACTCTGTGTCAAAAACTGCTTTTAAAAATGGATGAAACCCAGGATAGTCTGTATCTGTGAGGAATGGTAGGCAGAAGTCCATAAACCAGCCATTCTTGCTTGTCACTGTCCTTGAAAAGCATTTTCTGAGATTCATTCTTTTGGGTCTTTCATATCACATACTTCTAACTAGACTTCACCGAAGGTTATTGCTAGAAACATTTTCAAGCCAAAAGACTTGAACACTAGATAAGAGCAGCCCTTTCGAAAGGAGACTGAGAAACAGGCTGTTTCAAATGTAGGATATGAATGAGCAGTCAGTGGTGACAGAGAAATGAGGAATCAACACAGGGAAATGTGGCTAAGTTCATAATTTTTCACTGGTAAACTCTGTATGTTTTCACCAAAAATATAAGCCATTTTTGTTGCTCCCTTCAAAAAGAAAAGAATCATGTATCATCTCTGTTTCAAAATAATTATTAGTACCAGAATTTTGGGTAATTCTGTTTGTTTGTTTGTTTGTTTGTTTGTTTTAGGGTGGGACAGTGTCTCACCATGTAGTTCAGGTTGGCTTTGAACTCATTATGTAGCCCAGTCTGGCCTCAAACTCATGGCTCTCCTCTCATCTCAGCCTCCCAAGCGCTGGAATTACAGGTGTGGGTCTATAGACCTGGCTGTAATTATGGGTAATTCTTACTTATTGTGGTGTGCTTTGTTAAAATGTTAGAAAGTAATTAATTTGTATTACATTTGCAATAAGACACAAATAGTACAAGTGAGAGATACAGAATAATCTATTACTATCATTGTAGAAAAAATACAAATTTACTCTGTATTATGGAGTGAATGCAGAGGATCAGGGTACATTTCCAAGAGCCAGACAAAATGATCTCTAAGCTGTGGGTTGACATCCCTAACATACAGCATAATGAAAACTGATGGGTAATGACTGGAAGCCTCTAGTACCAGCCTTTCTCCTGCATCTTTGTCTAGGTGCCAAACACCTACCTGCCACATGAGTGACCTGCATTCCCCAGAGGCCTTGCAGTGCTCGGTCTGAATCTGGACACCTCCAGGATTAGTTCCCTGGCCTGACATTTGGTTCTCAAACCAGGTGTCTTGTCTGTTAGGTAGGAAACTGGAGTACATTATTTTAATTTTTGTTTTTATATTCTTTTATTTTATAAAATTAAGGAAGAGTACATTATTTTAATAATTTTTATTTTTATAAACATTGTCATGTTTATAAAACAGTGAGAACAATATTGGGCCTCAAAGACAAGACAGAAGAGAATCCCCCATATTTGCCACATACTGTCATGTTCCCAAGAGATGTTCAGGCTGCTAGCCCCAGGCCTACAAAATCAACCAAACAATACAAACATTTAGTTGCTTCATGTACCTTAGTTGCTATCAACTTAGCCAGTCCTCTGAACCAGCAGGTTGCTTATTGAGGGGGAGGGCTGTCCTTGATGCTTAGCCCATGCCCAAGTAGGCTTACAAGAGGCACATATCTTTCTCTTCCTGGAGTCTGGGCTGGTTGTATACCACTCACCAGGAAGGCAGGCTAGTTGTCTTCTGGTTCAAACCTCCCTGCTCGACATGGCAGGTTCTCAGGAGGCACATCTTTCTCTCTCTGGAGTCTGCAAGAAAATAATTCTCAATTTTATCTTATATTGGCAGTTGATTTTAATTTTTTATTCCAAAAATGTATAAATTAGAAGGTATGGATCTTGCATGCATTGACTTTTGAGTGCTGTAGTTCATATTTTTCATGTTATTCATATTTCAAATCAAAATTTTAAATTGTTCCCATATCACATACAGAAATAAAGTTGTCTTTTAAAATATTGACTATGTGTCATTATGCCTTGTTATATTTATTAGAAGTTTTGCTCTAGTATCTTTTGATTCTATTAATTAGAATTTTCTACATAGATGATTATATTGTTTTTGAGTAAAGACAGTTTTACTCCTTTTTCTCCAAACTGCATACCTTCCATATATTTTAATTTCTTTGTTGTATTAAGACTTCTATGGCCAGTTTGACCATGAAATATGAGGGTAGATAGCTTGATTTATTGCCAGTTCTAGGGGAAAAGTACACAGCCTTCTAATATTAAAAATAGCAGGTGGAGATTTTTCAAACTGCCCTCTCTGTTTGAAGAAGATACTTTTAATTCATAGTGTGCTAGGAAGTTTTGTTTCTTTTTACCATGAATGGATGTTGACTTCTATCACGTGGTTTTCCTTAAAAACCTACTAAGATTAGTGCAGGGTTTCTCACTCGAATATACATTAAAGTAAACTGCATGGTTTCCAAATGCTAACTGAACTTTGCATTCCAAGATAAAATTCAACTGGTCCTGATCTATTATCATTTTTTTACAGTGATAGATTCAATTTACCAAAATCTTGTAAAATTTATTTGCACCAATGTTCATGAGGCATAGTACCATGTGGTAACATTGTTAATTTCCTAGTGTAATGTTCTCATCTGATTTTTATCATGAAGCCATTTAGAAAGTGTTTTCTCCTGTTTACTTCTTGAAAGAATTAGCACAGTGTTGTTATTAATTTTTCTTTAAGCATTTGGTAAACTTTACCAAGAAAGCCACTTGGATCTGTTTTCTTTGCTGTCAAATTTCTCTTTTCTTGGGAATTTAATCAATAATATCTTTTGTGTTATGTGAATAAGAACATATTAAGCATTTTTCCTTCCGTGAGTGTGTGGTTATTGGTCCTTTTTCAAGAGATGTCATGATGAGTTGATCCACTGAGTGAGAACTGTGATAGTAGAATTGTGTGCCTACCCTAGCGTGGGCATAGATGGTGTATTGTAGCTGGAGGGCACACTGGAACTCTGTGAATATCCCCATATTTGGAACCCATATATGCTTTGTCATAAAATTTTAGATAAGAGAGTAATCAGAGTTGACCATTTACTCTTCCCTCCATGAACTGTAACTCACTGTCACCTAGAAATTTACCTATAAGTACATAGAGTACTACTTAGTAAGTTCTTAGTTGCATATTGAATTGAGTAGACTTGCTATTCACCACTATACATATACCAGAGATTTAATTAATTGCCAATATACTAAACACAGACATCTTTAGCAAAAAAGTCAAAAGTCACTCTTTTGGACAGAAATATTTAAATAAGTGCCTACTTTCATTCTGCTATTTTTGATCCAATTATGTTTGTCCCCCAACTTTTATATAGACTTTAGGTTTTAGAGAACTTTTAGGTTTCTGTCAAAATTGAACAGAAACAGGTTTCTAATATCTCCCCTACCTCAGCATAGGCTCCCCTTGCTGGTTTGAATGTATCCGTCAAAATCGTTGTATTAAAATTTGATTTTCAAATTTATATATTAATAGTTTTTGGAGGTGGGTGCCTTTGGAATGTAATTACAATGAGAAGAGATTATGAGGGCGGGTGCCTGATAGTGACATTAGTGGCTTTATAAAGAGGAGAGTCCCCAGTTGGCAAGTCCAATTTGACTCACTGTGTTACTCCACCCCACAGGTCACAACATACAGAAAGGTAATTGCCAGATGCCTATACCATTACTTTTCAGCTTATATCATTACTTTTCAGCTTCGAGTACCATGAGTCAAACGAGCTTCTAGTCTTCATTAATTTCCCCATCTTTGGCATTTATTAATAGCGTCGAAAATGAATCAAGACAGAAAAATGGTACCATGAAGTGGGGTTGCGCTATGCAAATGCCTGATATGTGGAAGGAGCTTTGGAAATGGGTAATAGCTAAAGCATGGAAAAGCATTTTGAATTCTGGAAAAAGCCTGAATTGTCATGAATAGAGCATTGAGTATGATTCTGTTGAGGATTCAAAAGAAAAGAATTGGGAAAGCATGGAATTTCTCAGGCATTAAACAAATGATGGTGAATAGAATGTTGATAAAATCGTGGCCAATAAAGGCTTTTCTGTTGATTTCTCAAACATAATGAGGACAGAAAATATTGGGAACTGAAGTAAAGATCATTCTTACTGTAAAGTAGCAAAGAATTAGGCCACCTTTGCCCTTAGCCCAGCCTTTCTGTATCAATATGCTTACTCAACTGAGAATTCTATGTGAACTTCAACACAGTGGTCCCCAAAAGAATTTTCAAACTTATGAGTATATCATAATGGTATTGGGACTATTCCCACCCTCATCCCCAAATAGGAGCTTTCTATCAGTTTTACAAAGGAAGAACAGTAAGCTTCTGCTTACAAAAGATGTGTAGGAAGTCTGTATTGGATATACAATGGCATTGGTAGCTCTAAAAATATGGCTATGAATGTAGTTAAAATTTAAAAACTAGCTTCCTCACTATTAGTAACTTATAAAGGAAGTTCTGTTGTTTCTCTGAACATTTGCTCATTAATTGAGAAAACAGTTCTTTTAATTACTGAGTGAAATAATATTTAAGAAGATTCTTGTGCAGATAATAAATATTCTCTCAACTCACAAGATTTGTTCACATTTTGAGGTAGCTATCTGAAGATTACTAGAATTTAAATCTGTTTACCTGCATAAAAGAATGGCAGAACATTCTGGGAAGTTGTTTTAACAGTTAAACAAAAGAGACCTGAAGAAAAGGAGGTTTCAGGTAAGATCTGGCTCATAAATGAAAATTAAATGAAAACACTGTTTTCAATTTTATATGAAATTTCTTTCTCAAGACACCTTAAAATGTTAACTTTAAACTAGTTCAGAATACAAGAATTTAGAAATATGTAAATGTCAATTATAATTTAGGGTAAAAGAAATCAAGGCAAAAAGGCCCTAGGTTATTTGAAAATCAATTATCCAGATACAAGGAAACCATCCTAGATCAGAATCCAGTGGGTGCAAGATCCCAGATCATTCCATTTGATTTTATATATTATAAGAAAAACAGCATAAAACATGTAATAAATAAATTTTGACTGAGTCACCTAGTACACTGCATAATACATTTATAGCACTGCCCATAATTTAATTTCTCCAAGTGATTTTCCTGATAGAATGCATTCTGTATAAAATGAAGTAGTACAGCTAGTACACCTTTTAAGGTATAGTTCTTGAAGTAATCTGATATTTTTCAAACGTTGTCAACTGTTTTAGATGTGATCTATCAGCATTTGAAATTCTCTTTGTATAAGATCTATTATCTTTGCAGAATGCTGTTTGCTCTAATATGAAAACAATTTTGTAAGGCTTTAAAGTAGAGAATTGATTTATTTTTTGTTTTCCTGAAGAATGCCAAGTTTAAAAGCTAAACCTACAAGTTCAAATTAAATCACCAAAAAAAGTTTATGTAAAAATTCTCAAAATCAATTACTTTGTGTGTATAGTTTTTCCATGCTAGCATGCAGTATTCATTAATAAAACACAGTTTTTCTTTACTATAGACAAAGCAAATGCTCCATACATCACCCTAGAGAAAGACCATTTAGAAATAAACAAGCAAGACCTAAGGAGCTGTGTAATTTAGCAAAAATAGTCACCCAAACTGTGTTATTTTTTTGGATAAAGAAAATAGGAGATAAACAACTATCCTGAAGGGAGTTGATTTGAAAGTAAATTAAACATTTTCCCATGAGAGGCACCACTTTAGAGAGAGATCAAGTATTTGTGAATAGCACCTAGCAGTCATTTAAAACAAAAAAGAACACCCAAAAGACATTTAAACAAATGTGCTTTCTTTTGTAGTAGTATATTTTTAAGTTTTCTAAATTAGCTATAATCCATTAAAAACTGTCACCATTGTTTTGTTATTAATTTAGAAGCATTCTTGTATTTTCAACATTTTGAAATATAATTATTTAAATATTTTCTTTCATTTCCTTAATATATTTTGTCTCTCTTAAATCAATATTTCACATTTTACCCTTTTAGCTTTATCTTTCCTAAATGTTAAGAGAAAATTGTTACTTTTACAGATTTTCCATTTTAATTTTTCATTACTGCCATAAAAATCCTTTTAATGAACTGTAGTCGCTGACTTAACCTTAAAAGTCGTGCATCTTTTTTAAAAAACTGCAAAGCTAGCCGGGAATGGTGGCTCACACCTGTAATCTCAGCACGCTGGGTGTCTGAGGAAGAAGGATAATTTCAGCCAAAGGACTTCAGCCCGTTGCTTGGGCAATTTAGAGAAATCCTGTCTCAAAACAAAACAAAACAAAAAAAAAAAATAAGAGAAAGAGCTAGAGATGTAACTCAGTGCAAAGACCCTGGCTCAGTCCATAGCACTCCAGCTTCCCACCTCAAAAAAATCAAAGCTAAAGCTCATGTTAAAACCTTATTTTGCTATAAACATCACTTTGCTTTAGAATGTTCCATCTGAAATTTAAATAGACCAACACGAAATTTATAATTCATGAAAATATTGTGGTTAAGGAAAATATTTGGAAGCACTCTTGTAATTTCCTCTTATTGTCTCTTCATCTTTCTGAAGCTGAAATGGAGAGCCAGACACATTAATAAAACCTCAAAACCTTCTCCAAATATAGCTACTTTTCCTTCGGCAGTAGCCAACTCCCCATGCCTTGTCTAAAAGTTTTCACATGCTCTTGCTCATCCAAATGCTCTTATTGGAAGAATTATCTAGTCAAATTCAAGAAACCAACAGCACTGATGAAAGATTCCTCCATTCCATTATGTATTTAGCTTACCAGATGTTGATAGCCTTGTTTTATACACATTTCCACAAGGAACTACTGCTGAATACCTCAGCTCAGCCACTTGTGCATCTCTAATTCTACTATTTGATATTTATCCATGCCAGTAGCCATGGAAGAAAATTATTCTAGCAAATTCAAGCATATGGATGACATAACAATGAACCAATAGTCTTTATTCTTACTGATTTGCTAAGCCATGAAGTTTCATTCACGAACATCCAGACAATTATATTCACACTCAACTCCAGTTGTGGTATTGGCTCTCACCAAACCAGAACCTTAGAAAAGGTTTCAAAAGTGCTCATAGTCTATAAAGAAGTTGGTGACAGGAAAAAGTGGTAGAGGAGTGGAGTAAACCGGGAAAGAGAAAGAAACCGTAAGTTATGTCGTTACTGAAGAAGATGTCATCAGGGTCAATTAGAGGTTCATTTGACTATGGAATTCTGTGAAAGACTGTAGATTTTACATCATACTTATTCCATCAAAGGGATAGGGGAATTAATGTGGATTTTATAAAAACAAATCCCTATCTGTAATTGACGCCTTGTGGAGGCATTAAGCCCAGTACTTCATGAGGTCCTGTGGAGGGTTGTACTTGATCGTGCAGCTAGGAAACAAAAAGGCTTCTGGTAGAGGGAAGCAGTATTTACCTATAATGTTGACACACATAGGTGGGATGTTAGGGGTTACTGATACAGTGTTGATAACATCTGCTATATATATGTACTTTCTAACCTTTCATGACTACCTATAGTCTTTCAGAAGTGGAATTTGGCTTTAGCTTTCTGGTGGCTAAATTTGTGCGTCAACTTGATGTTATTAGAGAAGCTCAAGTAGCCTAAAAATTATTTCTGCATATGTCTGTAAGGGTGTGTAGAAGACATTAGTATTTGAATTCGTAGATTGAATATAGATGATATGATATTTGCAAAACAAGAAAGCATTATCTTTTGGTTAAGGGCTCATATACAATAAAAAAGTAGAATATAGGTATATTTTTCTTCTTGAGCTGAGATGCCTACCTTCTCCTACCCTAGAACATCAGAGATCCTGGTTCTTAAACTTTTAGACTTCCAGACTTATATTAGCAACTTAAAATTCCCATATCTTGGCCTTTGGGTTGAGACTGAATTAGAGTAATATCTTTCTTTGACAAACCACCTGCTAGTGGCACATCTCAACCTCTGTAGTCGTGTGAGTCAATCCCAGAACAGATCTCCTCTTATGTAACTGGAATGCTATTGGTTCCATTTCTCTAGATAACCCTAATATTAATTTATGAAATGTTTTACTGAAGTCAACTTAAGAATTTCTCTTCACAGATAACCATATAATAGAAGTTCAGGAAGGGTGGCCAAGTACCTTTCTTTGTTCCATATGTAATATGTTTAATATTTATTTTCTGGTGGTTAATCAGTTTCAACTTCTATCATACATAATATTAAATGGCTCACTTGATACACCAAACTCTGCAGTATTTGTTTTTGGTTTGATTTTTTATAGATAAAGAAACTGAATCAAGATAAGTTATCATATTTGCTTAAGGTTATACCTTTTTACAGCATGATTTTAACTCAGGCACAGCAAATCCAAAGCCCTGGCTTTAATTATTTCTCAGTCGCCGATTACAAAATATTCATTAATTCCAGGTTAGGTTGAAATCTGCTAACAAACTATATTTATAATACAGTCTTTTCTTAGATATGCTCCTAGTCACAAGCAACCAAAATCATTAGGCATTATGCATATTGGTAATATTAGTATTTGCTACTACAGTGGTGTATCAGTCAGGGTTTGGACAGGAAATAGAATGAAGTTAATGAAAACACCACTTACAAAGGTTTAGGCAGTGATAAAGGAACACAGAGGGAATATGAATTATCCAAAAATTAGCAACACCACTGGGAAGACTCACCATTCCCAAGTCTAAAGGGTCAAGGAACAAAAACAGCTAATAGAAATTGGTGAGAGAACTGGGGAAGACCAGCTGACTATCTAAACTGGTGGAAGGCAATCACTAATAGAAGGCATTTGTGTCAATAGCTGGAGGAAAGAAAAAAAATAATTCTAACAGAATTTCCTTTGTTCTCAAATCCAGCAAGCAGAAATGCTGCCTTGTATAAATTTAGGACTTGAACTTGTGGATCACAGAGGAACAAATAAAATTAGGGATGATATTAGGCAAGATGTGGTAATAAAATAGCCAGTCACATACTCTAATTTTGGTTTATAAACAGACCTTCTATATATCTTTCTTTAAAGCTTGCTGTTATTTTATCTATCTATTTCTGAATTATTTGACATAACACAAGTAGGTTTCATGTTGCAAAATAAGGATGCATCATTTATTTTCTGTTTTTCAGAGCTGTTTTGGAGATCATAAAACATTATTTGTTTTATAAACAATAAGTAGAATCATTCTGTCAGTTGTGTATCTAGACTGAACTCTGCAGAATGGTTATCAAGAATGACCTTGTCCCTCTAGATACTTACACCCTCCTTGGCAATTTGTTCTGAACTGCATCAGAATTCATGCAACATATCAAATTAATTGAAGGAAAGAGAAAATAGTTATATCATCAAGTAAGTATTGTATGTAAAATTGACTATCTTTATGAGAAGGAAAAAAAGTTATGAATTGATACAGAGAAGTCAATATTGTATATACTAGAAGAATCATTGTGTTATAGATGCAGAATAAGAAAAGTAGATTTTACTGTCTGATCTAAAAAAATGGAATATTCAACGTTTACAATGGAAATGGTGAATGGCAGAGGTACCACAAGAAACAGTATGTCTGTATATATTACATGCATATGAATCATTAAAAGAAGGAATGATAGTTTTGGTAGATTGAATGTGAGTTTGTTCTTTCAGTTAATTCATGAAATGAAAGTGGGAAAAAGCATGATTAATAAATGAAACAAAATACATAATTTCAATGTTATTTACTTCCAGCAGTTAGAAGAGTTCCAAGAATGTTATAAATCCTTGAATTTGTGAAGTCGTGCAACACTGACTGGCTAAGTGATTCAAATATTATATATACAGCATTAGTAGAAAGACAACAGAAATTTACTAGTAAAGAAGCAGGGAGAGTTTACAATACAATTCAGAAAAACTGGTATGTAAGGGAATATTTCCATAAGATCCATAGAGAAGAGGTATTTGTGTATTGGTGCCAGTAATCCATGACAATTCTGTTGCTACAGTTTCAGCAAAAAAAGAGGCACAGTCTGGTATAATTCGCTTTTCTCATTTTTCTCTGAAGTGTTTTTTCCTGAACTGAAAACCTAGGGAAGAGACTTGCACTTTGTCTCGCTCTCAGAGTTATTGTTATAATCAAAATTATTACTACTTTTACAAAAATTTTTAGTCTTTTTGCACTTTTTTAAAACCTTTATTGAAGACTACCTATGCAATCATTATAGAAATTCTTTCCTCATGAGCTCATAGAATGTTTGCAATCAAAATTCAGTTGAAATTTATGGGACACCTGCTCACATTCATCTCAACATAAAATGAAATTTCCTGTTTGCTAAATACTACATATTGTCTTATAATATGGAGACTTTTCTCTACTTTCTGAGACTTGTAACTGATCAGAATATAACTCTTGCGTTCTCTCATTGAGAATTATTAAAGTGAATTATTTCTGAGAGAAATGTCTTGCTTAAAAATTTTACTTTTGAACTTCCTATCTTTTGTCTCTTCTTCTATAGAGCTGTTGGACACAATATTTAAAGTGAGTTCAGTATACTCTAAAGTGGAAATTTTATAATGCAAATCACAGATCCTCCTTCTGGCTATAAATGTTGGCTAGTTCTTGACTGAACTTGAGGGACCCTACATGCCACCTAGAAAGCTAGAGGCCAAGGATTTGGAAAATATTGAAAATACTGCCTTTTAATTTTTGCATAAATGACTTAATTTGTTTTTATAATGTGGAAAATTTAAAATTATTCTAGAATTTTGAACATATTTGCATTTATTCAGCACAGGCCACTGTATTGTAAGGTATTAAAAAAGAAGTCATATTTAAAATTGGAAGTTTATCTGTTGATTCTTTTCTACATAGAGTCACATTTTTGTTATCAGTTTTATATGAAGGAAGTGTAAGGCTTAACATATTTGATATTCTTTATATCTATAAAATGAAGTTTATTGTATGTGATATTTATGGTTCCACCTAGGACTACAGTTCATACGTTTACTGCATTGAAAAGTCATATACCACTTCATAATGGCAAACAAATGAATAAAAAAAAAACAAGTCTTTTAATGTTTTTTATGTTTGACATTTTCCACAATTAGGAACACTAACCATAATATTGAAAGGACAATTAGAACTTTCAAAATTACCATAAAGTATATATTAAGTACCTCTTTGGTAGATGGATCAATATATAAGGAAGAGTTTAATGCTTCATAATTTCTTGATTTTTTTCCTGAAGAGGCTTCTGAATCCTTTATAATCTTAGTTTTTAAAATACATGAATTTTATTTACAGTGTTGGTTACTTTACTCTTCAACTTGCTTTTCTGACACTAATGAAAAGTGCTTATGAATTTATTAAGAAAATCCTGTCATTTTAGGAAAACATTAAGTTCTCCCACTCCAATTAAACAATGTCCATCAGAAGACAGTAATTAAAAAAAAAAAAGAAGACAGTGATTTACTAAAGGTATAAGATTAGCAATGACCAACCCAATAATTTCATATCGTTTTACAAAATGACAGTAATCTATACCTTTATTTTGACTCCTTTCATTTTGATGTTTATTATTGGTTTTAATTTAATAATAAAAATCATAAACTGCTTCCATATTTTTTACTTCTTGCATGAAATAATGTATTTCTTGAAGTTTATTGACTTCTTAAAAGTTCTTGTACTCACTGAGGGTTCTCTATGTATATTTCATTTCTACATACTCCCCAAAATATATTTATGTATGATTGCATTATCAGTCAGCAGTCCAGAAAAACAATATGACAGACCTAATTTCATCATAAAAATTATTCTCCCTAAATCCTAATGAAATGAACAAAATTTAGTAAAATCCAATAAGTGACAAAAACAAGACAAACAAAAAGTTGCAATAAAAGAATAAAATAAAGATAAAACTCCATCAAATCATGTATACAAAATAAGAAATGAAACAAGATTAACTTCATTGAATCTTCTAGAATGCAAAAAAGAATCATAATTCCTCAAAATAGCTTATTTCTCTAGAAGCCATTCTGGTAAAATTACAAAATCATGAGTTAGTGCACTTAGTATCTCAAATGTTGTCACCATAGTGTAGTTAGGAATAATGGAAACTACAGTAAATTAGAAAAGGATAATACATGGAAAATTGAACAAGGCTTATTCTCACTGACAAATTAAAGACCATATAAGTCTACTCATTGTGTTGGTTTCTGAATCCCAAGGATATCCTTGTAGGTGAATAGGATATTATATAATTGAAATGGACCATACTAATGGCAATTTTATAAAAACCAGTATGTTGTATACACTAAATATGACCTAGAGTTAAACCTCAAGGACAAAGATATTTTTTAAGCAACCAGACCAATAACAAAACAAAACAATTAAACACTATCTTCAAGGTACTGAGGGAAAGAAAATGTTACCCAAGTATATTGTAACCAATTGTAATGATTCCAGTGCAAGCATGAAAAAACCTACAAGATACAGCAACATGAACTCTACTTTTAAAGAAAAGAAAGAAGCATTCTTTGATAAGGATATCTGGACAATTAAAATTGAATCAAAATCATGAATTGAATACTCAAAGCTATAGTTAAGTCTGCTGAGCTTTGTAAGTCTAGGTCTGTTAATGTAAACAATCATGCTGAAGGTAATGATACACAATATTGCAACCATTGTCAAATTCCTACCATCTTGTTTTGTAAACCTATAATGTTACTGTTGTGGATTCGCTGTTGTCGTTTTTCTGTTTTGCTTTTTGTCTTTCTTATATGTGTCTTCTTTTCTCTTAAATAAAAAAAAGTCTGTTGAGCTTTGAAAGTATTTATATAGAGAAATAATAACGATAAAAATAACTTGGTTCTGCTCCCTGTTTTTACTAGGTACCTGGCAGCCTGACAGTTTTTACAAATTTGCTTTAATTAATCATCTCCAAACATTATACTGTTTATACTATTATTATCACCATTTTATACATGAGGAAAATGGAAGCATTATGTAAGCAAAGTAACAAGTGCAAGACACAAGAAAAGGCAGACAAATCTGTGAGCCCAGGGAGAGTCAGAAAGATAGTGGACCTCCTCCCTTATTCAGTTCATTGTTCCTGTGGCCCTCAAGCTAGTATCTATGAGGACTCTAGTTATAGAACAATGATGGATTTCATAAGCCTGGGCCAGGATTATAAGGGACATTACTTCACGTTTTGATATTTTTTAGTTGACTTTGATATTTTTACTTGACTTAATTTACATCTCTTAGAGCTAAAATATTACTATCGTAATATTTTGTATTTTACATTTTACAATGTAATATTACCAGTGTAACATTTATGTTTTTTCAGTTTGCTCTTGTTATCTTTGTCTTAGCTGTTATTCCTTTTTCTCTGTTTCTATCTTCTGGATTAATATTGTGTTTGTTCATTTTTCCTCTGACACCAGGCTTTAATGATGCATCTTCTATTATTTCACTTGGTATGTTCCAGAATAAAGCACGTAGTCTGAGTATCACTATATTATTGTAATGTAATACAAACTAGTCCTTTTATGTCCATACTAGGCTAGGACTATAAGGTACTTTAATTGTATTGATCTTTGTTTCAGTACAGGATTCTGACAGATTAAAGTTATATATGTGTGTGTGTGTGTGTGTAAATATATATATATATATATATATATAATTTTTTAATAAAATGTGTTAGTACTAAAAGGGTACAAGTCCAAATATGTAACTTGATAAAAACCTAATAAATGAAAATATCCATATAAATAGCACATAGATCAAGAAACAGCACATTGCTAGCAAATAGAAATTCACCTTCAGTCTTTACCATCTCCAGGATAAACCACTATTATGAATTAAATATAAAATGTTTTACTTTGAAAACTTACAAATTGAATTATGCTCAATTTATACCTTTTCATCACATTCTATCTTAAGATTTATCCACATATAATGTTTATATCTGTGGTGTCTTTCATTTTTATTCCCATGTAATATTGCATTCTAAAAATGTATTGTAATGTTCTAGTTATTATTGGCCTATAAACTCTTATAAAACACACAATACTGGCTTAAAGCAAGTTACATATTTGTGTACCATATGTATATGTGAAAACATATGCAGACTGTTTACACATTTACAAACACATATGCACATTTCATATGCAGTATCTGTTATAGTTATATATTCCAAACCATCAAATAAAACCTTCAATTTTAAGCCCCTCTCTAACTTGCTTTCCCTAAAAGGCTACTACGAGAAAATACCATTAGATTCTTAGAAGCCCTGCTGTTTCATGAAGACAATTTGAAAAGCATTCTGTGAGGATATTTTTAGTTCTTTCTCTGTCTGAAATATTTTATGAATCATTCCTTTCAAAAAAATTAAGACCTAAGCATAGGATGTGATGGTCCTAAAATTGGATCTTTGGTAATCTGAGGCTATGCTATCATGGAGATAGGTGCAAATTGAGAAACAATTTTAGTTCACAATACAACATGCTGTGGCTTTTTACAATTTAAATATTTCTTTATGCCACATCTGTTCCACATTTTATCATGGGCAATGAGAAGCTGCCAGGTGGCACTTTGAATATTTTACCTGAGAAGCTCCTTAGCTAGATAATCAAGTGCCATGGCAATTTTTTTTGACTTCCCACTTTTTTGCAGATGACAATGTTGCCAACAATTCTAACTCCACATGACATGAAAGCTTTCCCCCTCTGCCTTCCAATAAAATTTGCCTTTCTTTAAATCTTTATGTACAGTCTCCTTGGACTTTTTTAGAATCTTGCCACCGATTTTCTCAGGACAGTCTTTAGGTTTTTACCTACTTTCTCACCTCAACATCAGTGACACAAATTTCCAGCACTGATTCTTGCTATCAAATTCTATTCCCATCAAACACAGAGGCTTAAATATTGCATAGTTTCTCTTCTATTAGAAACCCAAAATATAAATAAAGAGTAAGGTAAAAACAGACAAGAAGAAGAAAGAAGGTGGAACTTCTTAAAGGAAAAGGACACCAACAGATGGAGGAAAAGGCTAAGGAGGGTAAGGAAGAGGGATGAAAAATTAATTATAATGTATAATGTACATGTACCAACTTCCTATGAGGAATATAATCATTATGTACTGAAAAGATGTACTAATAAAAAATAAAAAAACTGAAAAAAATTCTATTCCAGTAGTTGTTATATGAGAGCATCTCAAAATATAGTTATTTAAAATCAAGAACAATTTTTATTTTGACCACGAGTCTGTAATTTTGGCAAGACTACCTGGGTCAGCTTATCTCTGCTCCACTGGTGTCAGACTGATTCAATTTTAGAGATGACTTACTCACCTGGATGGTATGTTGGCACAGCTGGCAGCTAGAGCTTATCCAGGGTTCAGTTTCTATCCAGTAGTCTCTCAGCATGCCACGCATGCCTTCTGATGGCATAGTGTCTGAGCTGTAGAATAAGCATCTTAAGAAATTCAGAAACCCCCCCCCCCGTGAGCAAGTTGCTGGCTCTGAGGTCTGGCTAAATTGATGGCAACTAGGGTACATGTACCAACTAAACACTAGTATTATTTTGTAGATTTTGTGGGCCTCTGGTCCGCACCCTCAATGTCTCTTTTCATTACCACAATGGGCAGTGTTGCAAATATGGGGGACTCCCTTCTTTGTTGTCTTCGAGGACTAATGTGGTCCTCATCGTTTTGCTTAACTCTGATCATTATTATTTTTCTCTTATTTTTTATTTTATATTCTGTTTTTATTGATTTTGTTTTGTTTTGTTTTTGGTTGAATTCTACTACACCTGTTGGAATGGTCAGCTAATCTGAAGATGGCAAGGTATGTTATGGTAGCTATTGTACTCACATTATCAATCTTCGAGGTTCTGTACCATTCCTACTGCTTTGTTTTGATTGACTCTACTCTGTTATGTTCTGTTGTATTTTGCTATCTTTAAAATAAAAAAAATTAAAAAAAAA
>RJWM01012797.1:0-55429 GCA_004363535.1 Dasyprocta punctata | reverse complement strand
TTTTTTTTTATTTTTTTATTTTTATTTTATTAATAATAGAAGACAAGACAGAAGAGAATCCCCCATACTTGCTACATTGCCCGTTGTAAAGTGATGCTTGGGTTGCTGACCAGAGGCCTGGCCGAATCTACAAAACAAAAGTTGGCTGATATTCCTTGGTTGCTATCAATTTAGCCAGACCTCTGAGACAGCAGGCTGCTGACGGGAGGGGGGGGGGAGGGCTGTGGGGTTGGGGGAGGGGTTGGGGGGGTGTTTGGTCCCTGATTCCAAGCCCGCGCGCCGGTGCCCCTCGTGTGGCCACTTTTATTATGGCTTTTTTTAATACATAGATTTCAAAATTTTCACTGAGATGTAATTAATGAAACACCATTTTAAAGTGTCCGTGTAGTCATTTTTAATATATTCATAATGGGAATTGACTTTTGATATTTTGAAAGTGATTTAAAAATTGTCAAGATTAATAGCTCTCTTTTCTTGTTCAGTTCAAGCTATTAACACATTGGAAGCCGGGTGTGGTGGTGCATGCCTGTAATCCCAGCACTCGGGAGGCTGAGGCAGGAGGATCATTGCAAGTTCGAGACCAGCCTGGGCTACAAAGTGAGTTCAAGGCCAGCCTGAACTGAATAGTGAGACCCTGTCTCAAAAAAAGTAGGACCGGGGATTTACTTCAGTGGTGTAAGTGCCTGCCTGGTGGGTGCGAGGTTGTAAGTTTGAGCCCCGGTACAAAAAAACAAAATAAAACACATTGGATTTTGCTCAGTGCTCTTTAGACCTTTTCTCTAGAGTTCTTGTAGATTATGTAACTATTTGGCATTGCAGCAGAATTTAATTTTACCTGCCACTGCAACAGTGTAATGATCCTCATATGGAAGACAGTTTGTCTTTCAGAATGATGGTTTAGACACTCACAAATAAACCAAGACCTAGTCCATGTACAGGCTTCTACATCAGAGCATCTTTGTAACTCTTCATTCTGTGTCATGGACTGATATTTTGCTGAGGGGGCTTCTTTGCCCCATTGGAAGGGATCCTTATATTTTGCACACCTTGATAAACTCCAGGAAGGTTGCCTTTTCCCTGAGAGTGAAATGCACCAAGTTTACTTCATGGAACTGTAGGATGTCAGTACAGCAGGGTTGTCTGGGTGGTGAGGGGCTTCACTGATGTAAATGCTCATTTTAGAGTTGAGGAGGCAGAGGCCGGGAATATGAAGTGATGTGGCCGGTGTCAAACAGTGAGCAGCAGAAGGAATTTGAACCTGGTACTCCTGAACCCTGGTGTAATGTCCTTTACTGTTAGTGATTTGGCTTTTGATCAGCTTCTGAGAGTATGCCAGATTGCCCTAGGTCAAACAGTACAGTCTGTAAAGTTTTATGTTAAGGCCACAGAATGTAGTAGAAGTGGAAGACCTTGCTTCTAATCCCCTTATTAGCCATGTGTCCTTTTTTAGCCATGGGATCTTGAAAAAATCACATCTTCCAGCTTTGATGCGTTTATCTTTTAGAGCAGTATCATCTGGTTGAGGTAAAATATAAGCCACAATTCAAAAACTAAAATAAAACAGGTGAAATTATTTTAATGATGTATTTTACTTGACTCAGTATATCCAAAATATTACTTCAACATATAATCATGTATGAGTTACACTTTTTTTTTTCTGCACCATCTTTGCAATCCATTGTGTATTTTTCACTTATAACACATGTAATTTTGGGTTAGCCACATTTCAACTGCTTAGTAGGCACATGTGGCTAGTGACTACTGTACTGGTCAGTATAGCAGAATTTTAGAATGTTAGAATTTGAAAGATTAATGAACGTTACAAACTGATGACACACAGGCTAAATTATAGCTATGGCTTCACGTTGTTTGGTTGTCATCTAAAAAGCATACTTGGCCTTGAATGCTTTTTAGACAGGTATGTGCCACAGTTCCCACCAATGCTCTGTTGCCAGAGTCATCCATCCTATTGTCTGCCCCTCTAGACCTGCTGCCCTCCCTCTCAGTATTCAGCTGGAGAAACTGAAGCTTAGAGAGGAAGTGATTTGTCCAAGGTCAATAGCTAGTTAGCAGATCCAGAAATAGAAGCCAGAGTCACTTGACTCTGAATTTGCTTTTTTTTCCATATTAAATCACAATGTCAGTCATTTCTGCTTATATCATAGGCTTATTGTGAGATTGAAATGAGCTAAAGTGCTACACAGCTGTGATATGGTAGCATTATATTTTCTGCTGACCAGAGCATACTGTGAAATCATCTTATGTTTAAAAGTTTAAGTTAAAATAGTGTATCTTTTAATCTGTCATTTTAAAATGTTGAAACATTTTTTCCTAACAAAAGGTAATGTTCTGTTTCTGGGACAAAATATCTGAGGTAGACAATTTAAAGGAGGAAGTAATTTATTTTGGCTCACAGTTGCAAAGGTTTCAGTCTGTGGTTGGCTGACTCTAAGGCAGTAACATTATGGTGGAAGCATGGTAGAGGAAAATCGCTCACCTCATGGCAGCCAGGAAGTGGAGAGAGTGAAAGAGTTAGATTGGGGCAGAGACTTAATGCAGTCCCCAAGGTCAGACCCTCATCACCCACTCCCTTCAACTAGGGCCCACCTCCTAAGTCTTTATCACCTTCCAGTAATAACACTGAATTATAAATGCATGAGTGAATTAATCCACTGATGACATTAGAACCCACATGATGCAGTCATTTTGCAAAAGCCACACCTCTGCACACTTGAGACAAAATTATCAGACATTTTAAATTGAAACTGTAACATAGGCATATATTTAAAAAATGTAGGAAATAAAGTGTCTCATATAGGTTGGGTATTGAATGGATATTTGTTGAATGAATGAATGAAGAAAAAAGACAAATTCTTATTTCTTAAACTATTAAGAAAACGTTATCTTGTTTTCTATGCATAGAATTTTTATAAATCTTTTATTATGTAACACACAAATTTTTTGTACTGCTTGGTTCCACTAAACATTGTACCATAAATATAAAACAATTTCTTTTAACCACTTCCTTTCAGACTTGTGTGTGTTTTTTAGATAGAATCTTTTTTTTATTTTGAACTGGGGATCGAACTCATGATCTTGCACTTGCCAGGCAGGTGCTTATACCGCTGAGGTAAATCCCCAGCCCAATACTTGTGTGTTTTTAATCACTTTGGACTGATGTTCCTTCAACCTTTGTTTGCTTCTTTTTTAGATGCAGGAGAGCTGTATGTTTGGGGCAGTAACAAGCATGGGCAACTAGCTACACAGGCTGCTTTCCTTCCCGTGCCCCAGAAAATAGAAGCACATTGTTTTCAGAGTGAAAAGGTCACTGCTGCCTGGAGTGGGTGGACCCACCTGGTTGCTCAGACAGGTGAGAGCACAGCAGAGAATGTGGGGTTCATAAGAGCAGTTGGGGGACAGCTGTCTAAAGCTCTTAATCATTGGGGTTAAGATCTTCTGATCGGGGGTCTAGTTCTGCTACCAGCCAGGTATGTTTGTACCCAAAAGGCAGCACTGGGTGAAGTTTAGCTCATCTGGTCCTTGAAGCCACAAGACTTTGAGAAGGGTTGCTCCATTACCCAGAAACTAGGTTGTAGAGAGTCCTTGCCTTGTTATGCCAAAGAGATGACGCTATTTGCATTTCCATTTGAGTCTAAATTAGAAGCATTAGAAAATGTAAAACTAAGTGCAGATTTCACAATTAGGGCAGAAACATTATTTTGAATTATAGCTGGCATGATAATCTGATTTAGATTTTTATTGGCCCTAATAAATGATGTACCATGATTCAGACCTCTCATATTTGCTCAGATGCTGCCATGTCATGCTTTTGGCATCTTCACGTTTCCTGAGTCTTCATCTGTGTCTCATCTTTCTTTTAGGACAGTTCTTTCCTGGTTGTCACATCCCTGACTTTATTCTCCAATTTTTTTTTTTAAATTTTATTTTAAAGATAGTAAAATCCAACAAAACAAAACAGAACAAAGTCAATCAAAACAAAGCAGTAGAATTGGTACAGAACTTTAAAGCAGGATACTAGGAAAACAATAGCTACTATAGTATATCTTGTTATCTTCACAGTAGTTGTCCATTCAATCAGGTATAGCAAAATCAGACCAAAAACAAAACAGAATAAAACCAATCAAAACAGAATACTGAATAAAGCAAAACATTGAGAACAGTATTGGGCCTCAGAGACAAGATAGAAGGAAATCCCCCATATTTGCTATGTTGCATGCTGTGATTCTCCCAGAGATGCTCAGACTGCTGGCCCCAGCCCTGCAAAATCAACCAAATAATACAAGCATTTAGTTGCTTTATGTACCTTAGTTGCTATCAACTTAGCTGGTCCTCCAAACCAGCAGATTGCTTGCAGGGGATGGGGGATAGGGTGGAGTGGGTGGTGTGGTGGGTGGGGATTGTTGATTCTCAGCCTGAGCACTGGTAGACTCATGGGAGGCACTGACTTTTCTCTTCCTGGAACCCGTTGTGCTGCTTACCAGGAAGGCTGGCTAGTTGTCTTCTGGTTGGATCCTCCTTGGCCCAGCATGGCGGGGCTTCAGGAGGGGCTGATCTTTCTTTTCCTGGAGTCTGTGCCACTTGTGCTGCTTACCAGGAAGACTGGCTAGTTGTCTTCTGTTGTCCAATTTTGTTCATGGCCTCTTTTTGTCTCTGATGTCTGAGAGGTCCTGCTACCTTACACAGAGTCCCCCAGACAGTCAACTGGTAAATCTTAAGGTCTGTTACCATGCTCACGCCTTCTGAATTTCAGGGTTTCTCAGGAATCCCGTGACTGCTTTTATCCTGCTTGCCAGCTTCATATCTATCTCTAGATCTCAGATACCTGGTGACTGTTGTTCCAGGAGTTTCTGGCTTTTGCAGGTTTTCAGTGAGCTTCAGTTATCTTTGGTAAGCTACACATACTACACATTTGCACATGCTAGCGTAGATCTGTGAATATTCAAATGAATGATGTTTTTAAGTGATCTTTTAAAAAATTTTACTGTCATTCTGAAACAGAGCCAATACAACAAAGATGTATAGTATTTCCACATCACCACTTTGTAGCATGGAATAAGTATGTCATTAGTTTGGAGGAAAAATCACATTTTTCCTCAAAGATGTTCGCACAGCTAGAATATTGGGCCCATCTGGAGGAACTTTTCTTTAAACAATTCACAAAGCATAGTTGTTGATAAGTTTTTTTTTCTCTAGACAATAAGCTCTGTGAGGAAACAACCATATTGGTCTTGTTTATTTCGGTGTCTCTTTGCTTTCAGAGAATGTACTCATTTTCCTGTCTCAAATTGTTTGTAGTTAAAAGGGACTAAACCATGCTTGTAAAGCAGAATAGGTAAGATTTCTGACTTATTTTTATGAGACTCACTGTTTCATGAACAGGGGCTTTGAACTCAGGAATCTAGCCTAATCAGTTAATATTTATTGGGCATCACTGAGCAATGTGCTAATAAACCTTGGAGAAATGGAGGAGACAAGATGTCAGCTACCCTTCTGACTTCTTACTTAAGGCTTAAGTCTAAGAAAATAAAGACAAAACTTTTCTACTCATCCATCCATCCATCCATCCACCCATCTATCCATCCATCCTACAAGTGATGATGGTCTGTGTGTGCACCATGCCTTGTACCAGCTGTAAATCTTACCCTTAAGGAGCCCACAGACGAGACAGACCTGTAATCAAATTTCAGCACATTCCAGTATGAGCTGTGAACAGTAGAGCTAAGTATACAGTGCAAAAGTAGCATAAAAACTAGCAGTTGTCTGAGTAATTAGGTGCCAACAGGTAGGCGTTTCATGGTTAGTCAGTCTCTATAGAGAATTGCAGTGCAGTAAAATACACTTACTACCAAATGTTAGTGAGTTTGGTTGAGTCTGTCAGTAACTCTTTAACTAGTTATGAGAGACACAAAGCTGTTGCTTCTTTGAAGCGTTGTAACCGGTGCTGATTCTCATGTCTGGGCCAGTTGCCCAGCCCTCAGGGTGGGAGGTTGGAGCCCACGTCCCTGACACTGTCTGAGTCACTCCAGCTGCTTTGGAGCTTAGCTTTAGGTTTCTACCTCCACTCAGAAGCATGGTTTTTTGGAAACATTTCAGCTGTTTAATTAACTTGTTAATTCAGATTGCTTGTTTATGTACATTGCCACTTTCCCCTTTCTCTAAAGTCCAGAATGCTTAAAGCTGGGATGCTTGAGTGTCCTGGTTGTACTGAATTGCGGGTAAATGGGAGTCTTTTGCTATTTGATTCACTAGTTTCGTGTTCTTTCTAGCAGCAGTAGAAGCCCTGGCCCTGTCCTGATGTCATTGAGAAGAAACACCCAGGGCTTCCATTTAATCAGACTCAGCTGCTTTCATAACAAGAGCAAGATTTCCTTACAGTGTCAGAAGCAGCTCATTAGTGGAACAAGGTGTTATTTGACTCTAGTTTTTTTCACAAACTCCGGTGGTGAATTGTTCCTGGGATATGCAGTACTTGTAGGCTACAGCAGCCTAGAGGCTCTCAGTCTTATCTGGAAGGCATTAGTTGTGTGATATTGATTAAAATATAAATTATCACATCAGTATTGATCATAGTAACTGTCTATCTGGCCGGACAGATGGGCTGGGATAAGATGAGAAAAAGGGAGAGCACCTTGCTTTTCTACTTTTCCATAGTCTCTAGACTGGTGTTTCTCAACCAGAGGTGATTTTGTCCCCCAGGGAATATTTGCAGTGGCTAGAGCCCCATCTGTGCTTCTTACATGAGGAGGTTCTTACACTAGGGAGTGTCACTGGTATCTACTAGGGAGAGGCTAGAGATGCTGCTGAATATCCTACGGTGTACCCCTTCCCCAACATTAGACAGCCCCGTGTTACTCGTGTCAGCCAAGGATGGCTGCCGAGACTGGCATCCTCAGTGGTAGGTGCTTTGCTTGGGCCTTCATATGGCATCAGAATAAGTTTACTCATTGTCTATGTGGAACCTGGGATATGCTCTCTGCTCTCCCCTCTCAGGAGTCTGGCGCCTACCTGCAATGTTTGGAGTGGAAAAATACTTTTCCCTGTTAGTCAGTGGCACTTGGAAAGAGTCCAAGAGAACCTGTTCTAATCTGGGAGAGCTGGCAAGGGTACCTGTGTCTCAGGCTGTGGAGCTGCTTCTAGAAACCTTTCCCAAGCTGCTTAATGTCCCTGATCATTGTTCTCAGAAACTTCATGGGACTCTTGGGTGACTTTATCCAGGCTCAGTGACCTGCAGCTGTCTCATTTGAGATTCATGATTTCCTGGCACTTGTAGTGAAGGTACGTGGCAGGTCTGGGTGCTTTCCTAGTGGCCTTGATACAGTCTTTTCACCTGTCTAGGCCTCAGTTTCCTTGTCTCTCAAGTAGGATATTGAAACCTACCTGTATTCTGCAAAGAGCTGCTGTGAGGTTCAATGGAATGAATCCGTGGGAAATATTCCAACTGAGTTTAAAATGTAGGCTAAGTGATGTTCTTCTGAGGTATGTAAAAGAAAATTCAGGAGTCAGTAGTTACTTTATTTTTTTCTTGTCTTTTTGAGACAGGGTCTCGCTATGCAGTGCAGACTGGCCCTGAGCTCACTTCGTAGCCCAGGCTGGTCTCAAACTCACAACGGTCCTCTTGCCTCAGCCTCCCGAGTGCTGGGATTACAGGCATGAGCCACTTTGCCCTGTCTATTAGTTACTTTTGGAGAGATTTCTATTTTGGCAGAGGTCTTGCCAAGTTTGAGACATGGGAGCTTCAGGGCTTGGGAGCTGGCCAGCGATATGCTACTCAGTGTCCTAATCTGACAGGCCAGGTTTCCTAGTCTTCCACTCTCATGCAGCAGACAAGTGGCTTTTTCAGACTGTTAAAAAGTTGGAAGATCTGTATGGCTTTATATAGGTAATTTCACATATTACAATTGACGCTTTGCAGTGCTCATCCCAATTTGTAATTGTATACATGTGTTTGAAGTCTCATTTGTTTAATGTCTTGACTGTAAATTCCAGGAAAGCAGTGTCTGTTCACGACTGCGTCCCTAGCACTTGGCGTATAGTAGGTGATCAGCTGATTGCCAAATGAATGAACAAATGGCCAGGGAGAGAGAAGCGTGAGTTTGAAGTCAGACAGGCCATAGTCCAGTCTCAGCACTTTTGGCTTACTGATTGTGTGACTGTGGGCAGCTCTGCCTCTCCCCATATCCATTATCACCACTGCGCTTGTCTAGTCACTTTCGTTCTCATGACACCATAAACTTCTCCTTTGAGCTTTTTTGTTTTAAAAAGGGTTGTTTGACTAATTCTCCCTCCCAGTGAACTATAAACTCTGTGAGGGCAGGGGCCATGTTTGGTTTTGCTTACCAATGTAGTCTCAGTTGTTGGAAAAGTGCTAGGCACTAAAAAGGTAGGTACTTAACACATGTTGAAGAAATAAATAAACCTAACTTCTCTGAATGTTTCCAAATTAGGAGAGTGGAGAAATAGTTACTGACTGAATGTGTGGATTAAATGTGATGATGTATCAAAGCAACCAGCACAGGACTGAGCTCACGTGTCTGCTCAGTACATGTAGCTTCCTCTGCCATTTTGAAAACATCAGAGCTTTTTGGAGATTGGGTGCTCTGTTTCTTTTCTTTCCAGGGGTGATTTCTGCAGGACTGGATATACATACCTCTGGATGGGTAACAACTGAATTCGGGGCAATCCTGAAAGTACAGAATGATCAGTGCTTACAAATGGAAGTGCTGGTGGTTGATGATTTATTAGAATTTCAAGGTAAATGACTTCACAAGATCCAAATGTGAATGTGGAGTTGACTAGGACGTCTAGAATCTGGTTGCTTTCTGTATGCTGGAAGCTTTCCCTGAACCATGCAGTATCCCAAAGTACCTTGTGGTCTCACAAAGGATGTGGATTGAAAAAGTGAAAGCAAATACAGAGTTCTTTGACTTTCTTTACTTTTCTTCAGTGTCACTTAAGAAAATCCTGGAATCTTGAATGTTTTAGAGAATCAGAGAAGGAAAAGCGTCTTTCTCACTTGGCAAATGAGAAAACAGAAACTAAAAAGAGAGAAAGTGACTTGGTGGCACCATCTAAATTAGAAATCCAGTTCTGCTTTCTAGTAAATTTCCTCCTTCCCCACTATCTTCCTGATTCCTTTTAATATCCTTTTGATGGAGATATTTTTATTGTCTTATTCCTCTAAAAAGAGGAATTACGTGTGGAAGGGACTACCTGTTAGCCACTCTCTTTTCTTTAAGAGTCACAGACCACGAAATACTTTACAGCATTTGATGTCTGATCATTAGTGAAATCCAAGCTTAGCCATTGATTCACACTAGACAGAGTTTATAAATATACCTAATGCTGATTTTTCTGTTTTGAATCAAGATCCTTTCTAGAATAGGGTGACAGTGTACATTACTCCTCTTTCTTTGGGACCACGTATCATGAAACCTCAGCTGAGCTTGGGGAGCTTCTGATCTCATGGGCTCTATTTAAAGAAGGTGCTTTGGAACTCGTGATGCTTAAGCTTTAGAACTTTGACAACTCTGTGGTTGAAAGTCAGACTGAACCCAAATGACTGTTTTGAAATGGATAGTTTGGCTTGTTATTAAAGTAACTAGTTTTAATCCTGGAATTCTTAGAATGTCAGTATGATGGAAACTTAGAGATCATCTGGCCTGACAACCTCATTTTTCTGTCTGTCTTTCTTTCCTTTCTTTCCTTCCTTTCTTTCTTTCTTTCTTTCTTTCTTTCTTTCTTTCTTTCTTTCTTTCTTTCTTTCTTTCTTCCTGTTTTTGTAAACCTCATTTTGGAGATGGGGAAACTGGGAACTAAGGAGGGGAGGCACAGAGCGTTAGCAAAGGAGCAGGGACCAGAGCACAAGTCTCTTGACTCCTGGTCCAGTGCTCTTTCTGCTTTTTGTGTTCTTTCCGATGATGAGAAGATGTGGATGACTTAACCTAGTTAAACCCAGGGGTCTAACCAGGAATAATTGCTTCTGCACAACAAGTTCTACTTTAGGAAAACCCTGATTTTTGCTGAAACGTGCAGGCATAGATTCCTTTAGTGGACATGTGTGTGGAGTAGGAACTGCTGGGAGGTAGTGTCAGAGGGCTATGCTGGGATTCATAGAAGCAACTTGCACTTTCATTTATGATAATCCAGCAATCTTTATCACTTAGCAGATGCTTTTGCTCTTATTTTCTGTTATGAATGCTATGCTTACCACACAGATGAGTCCCTGTTTGGTTAATTGCATTGCCCTGGTCAAGATGGACAGAAATGAAACTTGAACCCAGTCTTTTGCTCCCAAGTCTACTACTCTGTGTCCAAATTGTGTGTATATCAGAATGCTCTACTTTATTGACTGAGCTGCTTTTATTTTTCAAAGATCTTCTCCCAACTTTTGCCAATGATACTGGGTTCTCACAAGCAGTTAGGAAAGTAATTCTT
The DNA here is from genome assembly GCA_004363535.1 of Dasyprocta punctata. Lineage (NCBI taxonomy): Eukaryota > Metazoa > Chordata > Mammalia > Rodentia > Dasyproctidae > Dasyprocta > Dasyprocta punctata. The sequence goes on along the minus strand of RJWM01012797.1, from coordinate 44,974 downwards.
AGTTATCTTTGTTCTTTCAATAGGCATTTGTAGAATGCTTGCCTGTATGTATACAACACTATGCTATGGAAAACAGGATGTAAAATACAGAGTTACCTTCAGGAAGCTTGTGTTTGGATGAATAGATTAAATATTTAGTAGAAGAATAAAAAGAATGTGGCATGGGACCAGAGGAGCGGCCCAGACACTGCGGGCTCTCAGATTTCAGGAGGAGAGGTCAGTGTGGGCAAGATTGGTCAGGTAAGGGCATGAAATTGTGGTTGGGCTTTGGGAAGGTCATATTCTATTAGGTGGAGAATTTGAGTTGGTTCTGTTGGTTTCTCTTTGTCCTCTGACAAGACACCTTGTGGGCATCATAATCATCTTTATAGGCCATTCCAGCTCTGAAATTGTATCTTGTAAAATAAAACTGACCTAAGAAATAATCATAGATATGTTCAATGATTAAATAGAATGTCATTCACTGCAGCCTAATTTATAATGACAAAAACAAACTAAAGAAACAAATGAAAGTGAAAGGAAATTAGTTAAATAAATTATAGTACAGCCCTACGTTGGAATATTATATAGTCATTAAAGATAATGTCTTAGAAAGATTAATCACAGAACAGTGTGCTCATAGGATAGTGAAAAGAGATCACAATAAATTACTGTAATTATAGGTCCTAATTTGTTTTTAAAAAGTTTGCATAGAAAAGACTAGACGGAATTATGCCCAAATATCTCTGATCAGTGGGATTATGAGTAAATTTTCTTTGCTGAATATGTAATTTGCAGTCTGATTTTTATCCCCCATAAATACCATTTTAGAACCATTAAAATGGTTCACCCCTCAGTCCGGGGGACTGGTCCCTTTGCCAGCTGTCCTGTGTCAACATCCTTGATGAGTCTCTTCCATGGGCCTCAGTTGAGAGGTTACGTGGAAAAGAAGCAAGAGAGTGGAGCAAGAGGCAGGAAAGCAGGCATCTATTTTTGGCTCAGTCATGAGTCAGCTTGTGACCTTGGGCAAGTCTCTGCTGAACATCCTTGAGTCTTGGTTTCCTTATCTGAAGGGGAGTTGGAGGTCACAGAAGGTCCTTTGAGTGTCAAAATATCCTTGTTCTTAAATATGTGGGGCTTCTCCACTGTTGTGGAACCAGTTGAGAAGCTTCATTGGTTCCTTGAGCCTGACCTCCTTGCTTTTTACCTCTGGCTTCTCCACAGTTGATTTCTGCTGTTGAGAGTTGAGGGTGGGATGGAGTGGGAGTTTAGCCATGGTGTTTGGGGAAGGGAGTGTAGTGACTGTGTTATACCACTAGAGGGAAGCATTGTCTGATCATATTCCCTTCCTATCTTGCTCTGTCTGCAGGCCAGGAGTAGCCTAGATTTGTTTGTGGGTTTCAGATTCTAGCATTTTAGAACTAGAAGGACTTTGAAGATCATTCAGTAGAGCTTTAACATGTTGTAGATGTGAGAAGACAGAACAGGCAAGTGGCCTACTGAAAGTCAGGCCTTGTTTTCTCAGGGTCTACCTTATAGCGTGCATAAGATGGCTGCAAATGCTGCTGAAGTGCGGTGAGTTGCATCCACAGAGAGTGAATGTGTCCTGTGATTGTGCAGGATCCTATTGAGTCTTGCTGTATGCACCTTTACTGAGCTTCTCTCACCAGATGCTGAGAGGCCAGGAGATAGAGAAGAAACTCGGACCTGAGGAGCTCATGTCTTGTGGAGTGTGGGGGGATGTGCAAACCCAAGATGCTACTCCTGGGTGTCTTCACCAATGGTGTCCTGCTGAGCCTAGGAGCCATCCGGTTTGTGGCAGTGGTGTGGAGGCCACTGTGCAGGTGTTCTTGTGAAGGATGACTTTCAAAGTTAATGAGATACTCTGGGCTTTGTTATTTCCATTGAATTTCTGTAGCAGTACTCAAACTATTTATGTGCCATGCTTTACCCTTTTTTGAAGTTTGCAAGGATTCCTGAGAGTTCGTTTCCCATTTTCTGAAGGCTTTGTTTCCTGGGCCCTGGGCCGACTTTATTTTTGGTTTGCAGGTGCCCACCAGCCCAGGCATTGTGGTAAATGGAATTGTGCACAGGGCTGGGAGCCAGGCAGCTGTGTGACCTTGGGCAAGTTACTGCCTCTCTTTTTGGGGAGGGAGGTCAGTCTCTCAGCTGCAGTTGTTTCTTCTCTACCAGAGAGAGGAAGCTATGGCATTATTTTTGGCTTTGTGTTTGGCAGTAATTACCCACTGATCTGTGATCTGGCGAAGTGCAAGGTGAGGCTACCTGAAGCAGAAGTGAGATTCACCGCTTGAAGTGGGTGCGTTTGGTAAGGGACCTGCCCAGGGCTTGGCTAAAGCCAAGTGTGTTAGACCCTGCAGGGCCACCAGATGGCAACAGTGAGCATCCATACAGCTTTGGGGGTTGAGGTGGGTATGGCCAGCAGGCAGAGCAGGATTAGCAAGGTCAGAGTGCAGAGGACCTTAGTACTTGATAGTCCTTGCTTGTGGGAGGAACTGAGATTGGTCTGCTCTCAGCTGGCTGCCTCACAGCAGAACCAGGAGGCAAGAGCCTGGCCTCAGCCACTGAGCCAGAGATAGGATGGGAAGGGGACAGCCTTAGCCCTGGTTTCTTTGAGGGTCTGGTCCTATTGATTTCCACCTTCCTACCCATGGCAAGACCAGTGTCCATTGTCTTTTTATTTATTTATTTATTTATTTATGGTACCAGTGATCGAACTCATGACCTTATACTTGCCAGGCAGACGCTGTGCTGTTGAGCAACACCCCTGACGGTCTTCTTTTTTGCTACACTCTGCTGTGACCAGCCCGCCTGCTTCCTAGTTGTCTCTTAGGCAAAATCCTCCCATCAGGCTATGTCATGATGGCTGTAGGGTCATCCTTCAGCCCCCAGACCCAACAGATGGGTGAGCCCAGGCCTTGCCAGAGGCATACTGCTCTAAGACCTGAGTTAACATAATTGGTTGAACAAGCACAGGTATTTTTTAAATCCCCAAGGAGGTTATCTTGGGACAGGGGTTAGCATTTGTCAAGTCCTTACCATGTACTAGGTGTTCTGCCTGGTACTGCTGCTATGGGCGCCTCATTATCTCCTGAGGCAGAGTTCACTTCCTTTGCATTTCTGGAAGGACTAAGGCTCAAAGACGCTACGTGGCTTGTCTAAATAATACAGATAGTTAGGTAAGGCAGAAACTGGAGCCCTACTCTGTTCAATGTTAGAGCACATACTCATTTTATTGTGCTACCTTTCCTCCAAGTGATCTCACTGGAAATGTAGCGGGTAACTCGTTAGTCAGTTTGGGCTGCTGTAACAAAATACCATAGACTGGGTGGCTTGTGAGCAAGAAAAATTTATTTTTCACAGTCTGGAGCCTGGGTGGTGCTAACGAAAGCACTGACAGTTCTGGGGTCTGGTGAGTCCTCTTCCTGCTTTGTAGGTAAACCATGTGGTTACCATATAGAGTCAGGGAACTCTTTGGGGTTCCTTGCACAAGGGCACTAATCCTGTTCATGAGGGTCCCGTTCTCATGACCTAATCACCTCCCAGAGGCCCTACTTCCTTACACTGTCATGTTGTGGGTTAGGATTTCAACATGTGAATTTTGGAGAATACGAGCATTCAGTCTAACAGATTCCTGGATTTTAGGGCAGGAAGGAACAAATATTTTGTCTCTTTTCCCTATTGAAAGCTCCTGGGGGAAAGAGGTCTTTGAAGCAGTACCCAACAGGGCGGGTTTTATGGGCCAGGTTAGGAAGTGGTGCCCGGTAAGCACTGAGCATTGTCCTCTCTGTGCCTGTGTTCTGGGTGTCCCTTGCGGTAGGAATGCTCATCGCTCTGATCCCCACAGAGCTATTGCTTTACTTCTTTTGTTGCCTACCCAAATGTCACTCTTTACACTGTGCTCTCTGCCCTGCTTTATTTTTCATTATAGCAGTTTTGGCTCCCCAATATCATAATACCATCATTTATTTACTTATTTGACACTCTTTCTCAGTGAGCATAAGCCCTGTATAGTTAGGGGCCTGGTCTACTTTATGCACACCTGGGTCTCCCCTGGCATGGTGGAGAGGTGGTCACTGGCATCAGTGCTGGTGACCTGGAGTAGCTGTTACTCTTGGATGTGGAAACTGTACCTTTCCATTAGCTGTACCCAGGACTCCACTTTCTGCCCATCTTCTTGGAGAAGGCTGAGACAGGGAGCCTCAGCTCCTGGAGATGAACATTAATGCTTGGTGGCCCAGGGTTTTAAGACCAGCATTGGTCCTGCCTGTCTCATGGCTTTGCTTGGCTCCTTGGCCTCTCTATCTGTCTCCTGTGAGTGGGGCTGATAGCCATACTTCAGGCTCCACTCAGAGGACTGTTTCCATTCAAGGAGTCTTCCTCTTTCCTGGTGGAGATTGATTGTTCCAGGAGCTCTCTCAAAGTGAGTGTTAAGTGACCAGCCTATAATTTTGCCATCATTTTTAGGTTCTTGGCAGATGACACTGCATTTGCCCTTTCTCAGGGGACCTTGCCTGTCCTATAGGGGCTCTTACTTATTATAGTGACAGCCAGTTCCTTAAAGTGCTCTCAGCGTGTGCCAAGAGGAAAGTGGCCCATTTTGAGGAATCTTGGAGGAATCAGCTCTTTCTCAATCTGAGAGTGAATGTCTACCTTGGGAGGAACCTCGATCTGGCCAAAAGAGCCCTGAAGAGTTAGGTTCAAGTTCTGACTCCCCCACTTACTGACTGTGTGTAATTGGACAAGTTATTTAACTTCTTTGGACCTGAATTTCCCTGTTCATAAAATAAGAGTCATAATCCCTAATTTTTTGTCTTACAAGGTATATATTATGTCATTTACTCATTTACAGGTCCTTTCTTCACTGGGTTTTGTTCACTGCCTATTTGTTGTCTAGGTGGCGGTGACAGGAGGGCATTGCAAGCAGAAGGAGTAGAGCAAGCTGTGGAGGTGGCACCCTCTTGTAGTCCGTGTGACCTGGTTCTTCTCTTCTGGGGAGACCTGACAAAGGGAGGAGACTGGAAACAGTTGAGTGTAAAGGGAACACATCCTTGTGAGCAGGGAAGGAGCTGTTAGAGGTTTCTGTGAGGCACCGAGTGTGATAATCATGAATATTAAAGGAAGGACCTTGACTTAGTGGCTACCACAGATGCCTCTGTTGAGGCCTCCTGCTTACTTTCTGCCTCAGGTCTGATCTCTGTGGCTGAGGCTGAGCTACCCTGTACCCTCAGCGGAGCCCTTTCCTCCATGGCTGGGTGACCATTGAAATCCATTGACCAGTAAGGGTGGGAGATGTCTGGCTTCCAATCACTTGGGGAGGCATCATGCTACCTTTCCTCTTGCAGCATTTCTTCAGGGCCTATGAGTGAGCAGCTTGGGGCTTCACTGTGTACCGCCCTGAGGAGGTAGAGGTACGTGCAGAAAGAATTACTTAGTTCATCAAGAGCACACTGTGTGCTGGGCATTTTGCCAGTGCTTTGCCAATATCATCTATTGAATCCTACAGACATTGTGCCAAGTCAGGCTCACTCCCATCTTACGTAGGGTTGGGGGATGCTGGAGAGAGGGTAAGAGATGTGGACACGTGCAGCCTAGTCCTTTCGCCTCACTTGGCTCAGCGAGAAGTGAGGGTCAGTGTCACCTGCAGCTGTGAGGGTGGGGTGAGGATCCAGGATTGTGAATGCGAAGATACTTCATAAACTGGAAAGTGCTGTGTGCCGTGGCAGGACCTCATTAACAGTACTGCTCCCAACCAGGTTCTTGCTCTGAGCTTTGCTTGGGCCTGCCCTCCCCGGGTTGGTGAAAGATTCTGACCTTTAGGTTCTCTTCCAGCTAGCCCCAGATTCAGTGACTCTGCTCATCACACTTCTCTGTTAAACCTGTAGATAGAAAGGTACCTTTAGGAAGCTAATCCTATAGTACAAAAAATAATATCCAAGTAAGCTTATTTTTTACCATCTTGGTGAAAATAAGTCACAGACTTTTAAAGCTGTAAGGGGCCATCTCATCCTTACTTGGAATTTGAGAAAACAAGCCTAGGGAGAGGAGATGATTTGTCTTCATGGTCCCACAGCTAACGGATAGCAGAACCAGGATTAGAACCAGGGGGTCTCTTATCGTGGGACTTTCCATTACCCACATTCCCCTTTAAAAAGAGATTTAAACTGCTTTGTCTCCTTTATGAAGGAAGAATCCAGTTTAATAAATTTCATTATCCCAGCCCCTTTATGTAACAGGGCTGTTTCCGGGTCCTGGCAGATGGTCCATAGTAACAGTGCTTTGCTGATTTGGTTGGAGCTGAGCCTATGAAATGAAAACTCTTGAGCAGCAGATGCCTCTCCCAGCCTTGGCCGTGGAAAAGTTGGCCTCTCCAGAAGGCACTGTGGCTTTTTTTTTTGCTGCTCATAGTTCTGGAGAGGTGAATGTGAACCCCATAGAAGTGGTCTCAAGGCACGTTAAGGTTTTACACAGCCACTTCAGTATCATGGAGGTTCTTGGCAGGTGGGTTGCTGCAGAGGGTGCTTATTCTGGGGTCTGAGGGACAAATGGGAGCAGGGAACAGAGCAAGAGGGAAATGAGTAGCTGTGGAAAGGAAAGCCAGGTTGTCCCATGTGGGCTGGCCCTGCTTGCCCTTCATTTTCCACACCATAATGCGGCGGACTTCTAGGTGAGCTATTTGAATGTAACTGCAGTGCCTGTCAGTGCCTGACAGTGTTGGCAGTGGACTTTAATTCAAAGCCTATTCTATCTTACTTCTTCAAAATTAGCTGGACTGATTTCCTGATGATCTTTTTCTTGGTGGGTCCTTACACATAATGGGTTCTGCTCAGTGGTATATTTTGGTCATACTTTTTAGTGACCCACTAGTGTCAAGTCCCCAAGACCCAGACAGAGGAGTAGGCATCACCTCCACTGAATTTTTCTGACTACTCAGCTCTCGCTCTCCTGGGTCCTGCACTGCGGGGCATGGGGAGAGTGCTTTCCTATCAGTGAGTGTGGCTCTGCGACGGTCCTCTTTTACCCAGCTCTCTTGAACAACCCAGGATGGTTTCCCAGAGGTGGGGATGCAGGGAGTTTGAGAGATCAAGTCCCAAGAGGTTGGCCACAACCTGGCATCCTGGGTGGGCTCCCTCCCCTCCTGTTTCTTACAAATTATTTACCCACCCAAAATTTGGGGGCAACCTTTATCTCCCTTATTGGAAGATCTTAAACGGTCCTCTCGTTTACTGAAGCCAGTTTCGTTTTGGAAGCCTGGGATGCAAATAGTGTATCCAGAGGGATCTCTTGGGGTTTCAGATGTGAGACCCTAGCTTCCATACATGGTAGGCAGGTGATGGGCTTTGCAGGATTCACTGGCCCCAGAGTTTGTTCTGACCATGGTTCTGCTTCTATGGGGCTTCGGAGGTCTTCAAGGGGAGCTGTCTTCCCATGTCTAGGTGCTGGGATTTTTACGGAAAGATTGCAAGCAGCTTCTCTCTGCAGGCCCAGGCATGCTTGGGAACTGCGACTCTTCCCTGGCCTGTGCAGGCTCCCGGGTCCCACAGCCTTCAGCTCAGGCACTGAGTCATCATCAGCGGAAAATGTGGTCTCACCAACAGCTGGTTGCACTGCTCCCTGCCTCCATCCTTGTAATTTCGCAGAGATGGAAGCTGCTGCCGATCTTCTCTAGTGGATAAAACCGGAAAGTGTTGCTTGGGGCTGGGGATGGCGGTTCCTGGGAGGGAGAGAAGAACCTGGAGGGGACAGGATAGGGATGTGTGTCTTTCCATTACTCAGCCCTGGGCCATCCGAGAAACAGTTGTCAGGACACAGGCATCGAGGGCCTGTGAGTACCTCACCTGGCTGCTCTTTAGTGCCAAGGAGCCCAGGAAGCCCCTTGGTAAGTGGGTGAGAAAGTAGCAGAGGAAGATTAGAGTGCTGGACTGATACTTTTCTTCCTTTTTTTTAAATTTAAAAAAATTGTTTTTGAAACTTATTTGATATTTTTCTACAAAGTTGTAGATACGATGTACTAGAAGAAAAGGTGTCTTTAGCTTTTCTTCCAACTTACTATTTGACCTTGGGTAAACAAATTCTTTTCTGGAATGATTGAGGAAGAAGGGCTCTGAGGTTCCTTCTTGCTCTGTTAATTTACGAGGCTAAATTGAATGTAAAGAACTCTGAACCTTGTTTCCATAATCTTCTTGAGAATCCAGAACTAGGAACTCTTTCTGCAGATGAACAGTGACCTCACTGCGGCAGGATCACACAGGCTTGATTCCAGCCTTTAAGGCCCTACACTGTCTTCCTCTCTTCCCTTCCTCACCAGGCAGTAGGTAGAGCACTGTGGAGCAGGAAACTGAGACACTAATTCTGCCTCTGCCAAACATATTGTCCACAGGTGGATCATTTCCTTCTTTCAACCTCGTTTTTATTTTCTCTAAAATCTGGGGGTTGCTTCTTGCCTTCCCCTGCCCTCTGTCCCCTCTCCCCGACTTGAGCCTCCTGCTAGCTTTTCTGCAGGGTGTGATTCTTGGCCTCAGGAGCCCTGGAGGTGTAGTTTTCTTTCTTGCTGGGAGAGAGAATTAAGATACATGTATTTTTAATTACATAGCTAAGATTAGGCAACAGTCTACGTTTTAAAGTGTTATTAGTAAGAATCTAAAAGTGTGTGGAGACTTGGAGTTTGAATGTGGGAAACATCTGCAGAGGCACTGGCCCCGATCAAGATTTCTTTCTCAGGATGCCAAGTGGCTTCTAGGTGTGACAAGCAGGCTGACATGTTGCTGGACCCCTGACCCGAAACGAAGCACTTGGCCAGAGAGAGGACCTGGAGCAGTGGATCTTGGTCCAGCCTCTCTTCGTGGCTTTTTGCCAACTGGCTCTAGAGAGCTCTGGTCAGTGTTACTGATACCTGTATTGAGTGTTTTTGTGTTTAATTCTACCTTTTTCATCATGTTTCCAAGAGGTCATTTCATTACCTCTGGATGAGTTGACTGAGATGTTTAAGTTTCTTTCTTTAAGGAAGATGGTATTTGAACATTGTGAAATGTGTATATGTATGGAAGCATCACCTGGTACCCCATAAATATGTACATTTTTTGTGGGTCAATTAAAAAATAATTTTGAAAGAAAGAAAAGGGAAGAAAAGTCCATGGTAAAAGTGATTCCTTTTACCTATCTGCCTGTCTGTCTTTCTCTCTCTCTCTCTCTTTCTTATAAATGCTGAGTACCTGCTTTGAGTCAGACCTTATGTTAGATGCTATGGAGAATAGAGAGAGAATAAGAAAAGATCACTGATCTCTACCCTTTAGTGGGCATTGTAAGACATACAGTCAAATGATCTTGTATTTGGAAGCTAGAGTAAAGTAGTTGTTAGCACAGGTCCAAGCTCACTGCTAGGGCCTAGGAAGAGTTGGCTTGTTCTGCCCAGGAAGTGACAGAGGGTTTTTGAAAGGCAGGGGGATTTTAGTGGGGTCCTGAGGGTGAAGAGGAGTTCTGTACGTGGGGGAAGCAGGCTGGCCAGCAAGTGGGCTGGGAACACAACATGCCCTGAAAGCCCAGGAGGGAGGGAGGAAGTATGCTCTTTTGCAAAGGACAGTCACCCACCTTTGGCAGAACACAGGTGCTTTGCGGGAGGGACAGCATAAAAGGCAAGGGAGCTACTATAACTAGGACTAGAGACTCCTGAGAAGTCCTTGTCCCATTCGGAGAAGACACTAGAGGGATTCCTTGTTGCTTTTGTCTGGGAGGCCCCAACCCTGCATGTCCAGTAGTCCTGAAGCTGGCCTGGGGTCCTTGAACCTGCAGTCCATCTTGACTCCTATTACTCGCTCCCCAGTCTGGATGTTAATGAAGTAAGCAGTGGAAATGGAATAGCCTTGTGAAATGCCTGTGTGTTTTTGGACTTTTAGGGGGTGGAAGGTTGGGGATTAAGCCCAGGGAGCACTGAGCTATATCCCCAACCCCTTTCTAAAAATACTGTTTTATTTTGAACCAGGGTCTCATTTAGTTGCCCATCCTGGCTCCTCCTGTCTCAGCTCCCACAGTAGCTGGTATGTGCCTGGCTGCTTTGGGACCTGATCTTTGCCACACAGACGAAGGATGACGTTTGGTCCCCTACCAACTGGGCTCTCTTTGCTCCTCACTTTTGAAAAGGCAATGTGACTAAGTGTGAAGTGGAGCTAAGGTCAGGTGGGCCTGGGTGCCCTCTGCAGGACAGTGACTAAGGGCGATAACCCTGGTGCAGGCCACCGGGCTGCTTCCTAGGTCTGCCGCTGACAGCTGCTGGCTCTGAGCCCAAGACTCTCTCTATGCATTAATTTTCTCATCTCTAATTTAAGGATTACAGTGCCTACTCGTGGGGTGTTTCTGTGGATTAAATGGGATAATCCATGTAAAGAATCTAGCTTGAGCCCTCAAATATCAGTTATTGTTGAAGCTTTGGCACTTACTAGCTCTGTGATTTGGGCAAGTCATTTCACCTCTGTGATCTGTTTCTGTATCTGTGAAATGGGATTCACACCAATTGTGGAAGCTTGATCGAATCACGTAATGTAATGACAGAGCCTAAAACAGAGTTCTAGGCAGTCAGCTCTCAGTAAATTCTATCCCAGACCCTCCTCTTTTTATTTACACTCTTTGTAGGATACTTCTCCCCTTTTTAGTTGGGAAGCCTATGTGTGAAAACTTTATTCCTGTATTAACTTTTTAAAAATTACGAAGTTTTTATTATGTGGTACCATTCATGGTGTGATTTTGGAAACTTAAGATATTTTTTCCAGAAATAGGATATACAGTATAAGTTTTTATTTAAATTATTCAGTCTCAGTTTTTATTTAAATTATTAATGATATGGATGGTCTTTGAAATTAGAGGTGTTTTATTTTAGGATACTGATCAGACTGAAGACTCCAAAAGTGTCAATAAAATTAAATTGTACACTACTCATTTTGACATTATTAAAGTTTATGTCTGGAATGTATCTGAGAGGCCATCTGTTCTAGCCCTGTCATTTTATAAATGAGAAAACTTGAGTCCTAAGGAGAAGGGATCTGATAAAGGCCATGTTGCTTAGAGGAGATGCTAGGAAAATGAAACATGAGTCTTGGTCTAAAACTTTTTCCCTGTCCCTCCTTCTCCCCTATCCTCACTTCCCCTCTCTCCTGCCTTGTTCCCTTCCACTCTCTTCTTTTTTTTTTTGTGGCACCGGGGATTGAACTCACAACCTCACGTCTGCAAGACAGGCGCTTAAGCCACTGAGCCAAACTCCCAGCCCTAGTTTTTTGAGGCAGGGTCGCACTATGCAGCTCAGGCTGACCTTGCGCTTACATTGTAGCCCAAGCTGGCCTGGAACTCACAGCGCTCCTCCTACCTCAGTCTCCTGAGTGCTGGAATTAAAGGCGTGTGCCACCACTCCCGGCTCCTCTTCTTTTTTTTTTTTTTTCTATCTTTAATTAGTCTGTACCATGTGGTACATAAGATGCCTCCAAAATACCAGTTACTATGCTTGAGTTTTTTTTTTTTTTTGGTACCGGGGATCAAACTCATGACCTTGTGCTTGCCAGGCAGGTACTTACGCCACTGAGCTAAATCCCCAGCCCCTGAGACAGGGTCTTGCCATGTAGTTCAGGCTGGCCTTGAACTCACTATGTAGTCCAGAGTGGCCTTGAATTTGTGGTAATCCTCCTGCCTGAGCCTCCTCTGTTCTGGATTACAGGTATGTCTGGTATGGTGCTTGAGATTTTAAGAATATCCAAAATAGAACCTTTTCCGATCTTTTTCTTTTTTAATTATCGTTAGATGGATTGACCCTAAGTAGGTGAGTGTTGGCTGAGAATATGTAACAAATTGGTAAGAATTTTGTGGAACCATGGAGATCCTTGTTGAAAGTCACAGTTGTTCTGTATTTAGTTTGGGAGAAGAATACTAAGAATGGCTAATATTCGCCACTACATACCTTGTGCTTCGTGTAAAACTATTCTTGCAATATCCCTGCACAGAGATGCTATCATTTTGTAGATGAGATTTAGAGGTATAGAATAAGTTACTGAAGATTATGGAGCCAGTGAATGATAGAGTGCAGTAAGGATGGACGGAAGGTAGGCAGGTTAATGAGATAGCTTCATTTGTTAATGCAGGCAACAACAATTTGTTGAGTATCTACTTTGCTGGGTATTATTTTAGGATACAGGGATGAACAAGAGCAGACAGCCCTGCTGTTATGCACCTGGTTTGCTTTAGGACAAGACAGTTCTCCTAAAGAATATGTGCTTATGAACTGAGATAAGAGCTCCCAAAAGGTGGCCTGTGGTTCCTGGGATTGTTGTGCAGAAGACTGCTCTGACTGAGGAGTCAGAAGAACTGGAGTGAGTAGGAATTGACTCAGTGAATGTGGTCGAAGGGAATAGACACAGTGGGAACAGAGAGGACAGAGGCCTGTGGCAGCATGGCATGGTACCAGTGTGACTGCTTCCATCACCTGTACTCCCAGCCCTCTCCTTCCCTCTTCTATTCCTTACACAGAAAGACGGTGCTGGGTCACTCTTGGGCTGTTAGTAATGTGTTAAAACAGCCCCTGGTTATTGCCATCCAGTGCCTTTTGTATAAAGTTTCTGTCACGTGTCAGAATAAAGAGTAAGCTACAGAAGTCATTTTTACCTTCAACAGTTTAGGTTGAATAACCCCAAGAATAACTAGCATTTGTAAAAAGATGAGTTTTAAGCGTAACAAACTCATAGGTAGAGAGTAGCCTCCCTCTCATGGGTATTCTCGAAGGCCGCATAGCATACTGGGAGATGAGGGTTTAAAGACTGAAGAGGTCATAGGGCCTTGTCTGTGTGGGACGCATGGGTTTTCCTTTTCTAACATCCACCTCTGTGTGCTGACTCCATTGTGCTATTGTCCATGACTCTGTTTCCTTGCTGGATTGATTCTTTACTCCTGTCACCTTCAGTACTTCCTTTTCTGGGACAGGAGGGCATTGTCTTTTTCCTGAGGAAGTCAGCCAGTACTAGAGTGAGTGGCTTCCAGTTGTGCTGTGGCTGCAGGCCCCTCCTTTACCCTCCAGCCCAGGTAGCCTGGATGGGTGCCAATAGAAGTCAACTTCAAGAACGTTCCTCACCTACCACCCTGCCCTCAGAGCTCCTCCTCTCTGGCTTGGCACCTAGTAGTCTTTCTGCTTCCCCTTTCCCCCTTATTTATATTTGACTGTTTGATAATATGTCTGCAAGAGGCCCTAGGAGGGTTTTATAATTTGTTAATAAAGTAATATTTTGTGATTCTTATTGGCAAGACCCTTGATCTATCACCTCTACCCCTTCATTTACTTCTCTTAATGGCACTACCACCTTCCTACTCATTCTGATAGCCTGAAATCTGAGTGTTGTTCATGTCTTCCTGTTCTTTTTCTCGTATCTAATGAGGTACCGAGCTCTGAAAACTTTGCCTTTTTTCTCTATGATACTTACCCTACTTTAGGCCCCAATTTATTTCCTTTTCATTTATTGCTTCTGTAACTTGAGTTCAGTGCCTTGTTCATTGTCAGTAGAATGGGGATGGTGAGAGTATCTATTTCACAGGGCTGTTGGAGGAATACACGGAACACTGTGCAGAGAGTGCAGAAAACAGTGCCCAGTGCTCAGTACATGGTAGGTCTGCAGAAGTGTTGCCCTCCTTCAGTCTTTTGCCAGAGATACCCCCACCCCAGACATTCCTTTTACATGGCCCCACTCTTTCTCAGTCCGCAGTCCCCTTATGTCTGTTCAGCAGTGGTCCCTAAATGAGTGTGCAAGCCAATTTGCCTCAGTGTGGTAAGAGAGCCTTACGATTTCTTTTATGTTTTTCTTGCATTTTAAAAAATTTTCTGTTTTTGAGTATGTCTTGTCCTGTATATTTTTGAGTGAGGGTAAATTTGTAAATTATGGTAATGTGTAAAACAGAAGGGTACATTTTTATAAAGAAATGAAAGTACAAATGTTGATATGCTGAAAGAATATGGTACTGATAGAGAAGAGGAAGCAATCAAGTTTGTGGATGTGTTGTGGAGGGTGAGATCCAGACTCATCTTGGCATCTCCTTGTGGTTGCCTACCCTGGCACCCCTGACCTCCCTCCAGCCTCCCTCTTATGGCCCCCTTTACTTTCCTGCCCCATCTCGGACCTTTTGATTTCCATGTTATTGCTCGTCTCTCTCCCCACTCCTGTTATATTCTCTTGCATTCTCCCATTTTCTTTTCTTATACAGAAGTTCACCTTAAATGCCACTTGTTTCATCAAGCCTGCCAGGACAATTCTAGCTTAAAATGCTGCCTCTAAAGTCCCTAAGTGTTCTTTGTTAGTACTACTCTTTTGGCTCCCGTTGTTTTCTATATTGTGTTGAGACTGGTTGCAGTGTTATTTCTTGGTTCTGTAGTGATTTTGTTAATTCTTACATGGACGTGTCTTTAAATTATGTTTCATTTGCTGACTTTATTTTGAACTGTTTTGTCATTTGTCTCATTTATCATTTATCCAGAGACACATACCTATACTTTTTAGATGACATTAATATATCTATTTTTTATCTCAGTAATATATAATCTTTAAGGAAAAGATTCGTTTGTGAAATTTATGATCTGAATCTCCTTGAATTTGACAGCATATTTTAGCTTGAGGCAGACATTTATCTACAGTGCCTTAATGAACTTTTTTTTAATGTGTAGATTCATTATTTTCTTTTACTCAAGGTGACATAAAATCATAATCCATGTGTTGAATGCCTTTATTTCAGTAGTGATATTCCTGAGTGCTGCAGGGCCCCCTTGGGCAGGTCATTCTGGTGAGGAAAGCTGGGTGTCACACAGAACATATCCATTTAATCTGGTGCCTTGTCCTCAAACATGGCTGTTTCACCAAGTTTTGTCTGTTTGTGGCAAAAGCTGTGCGATCATTATAGACACCATTGGACTTGGAGGTGGAAGACACATGTTTAAATCTTGGTTCTATCACCTGCTGGTTGTTTGAACTTGACCAAGTCATTTGGCCTTTCAAGTCACATAAGCTCATCTGTAAAATAAGCTTGATTATCTCTACATTAGAGTTATGATGGGGATTAATTGAAATAGATTCTATGAATGTGCTAGGTACCTGGGAGGTTGTCCATAAATGCCTGTTCTTCTTTAGGAAAAGAGAAATAGGAATCTCCTTTATTGCTGCTGAGGGTTCTGAAGCAGAGTGTATTTTGGGGAGAAACAGATGGGTTCAGAGAGGGCACCAAACTTAATCTTGAGGCTGAATGTGGAGTTGGCCTGGTTTCTAGGCTTGTCTCTACCAGATCGTCTGTGGGCTCCCTAGAGAGTATGAAGATTAATTAGTTAATCTTTGTAAAGTGCTATGAAGGTGAAAAGTGCCATGTAAGTGGGATGGTTGAATTGCTCTTGGAGATGTAATAATGGCGGCCCTATATTCTGTCAGTCTTGTCTGTCTTACACCTCAGTAACGAAGTTTTAAGATGTTTTGCTTGATGTGGAAGACAGGATTCATTGGGCAGTTTGTGAGAAGAAATTCTTGGTGTATTCTTGCAGATAACAGCTTCCTATTTCTGCCCAGATGAGGAATGTTGGGGATTTTTTTTTTTTTTTTTTTTTTGCGGCACTAGGGATCAAACTCACAACCTCATGCCAGCCAGACAGGTGGTTAAGCCACTGAACCAAACTCCGGGCCCTAGTTTTTTGAGACAGGGTCGCACTATGTAGCTCAGGCTGGCCTTGCGCTTGCATTGTAGCCCAAGCCGGCCTTGAACTCACAACGTTCCGCCTACCTCAGCATCCTGAGTGATGGGATTAAAGGCGTGCGCCACCATGCCCAGCTATGTTGGGGATGTTTAAGAAGCTATAACCTCATCCTCTGGCTTCTTAGACATCTTCTACTAGGGCTGTCTGATTATAAATCCTAGCCAGCTTAGGTGGAAGGACAATTTGCCGGCTTCCAGTGCTTCAACGGTTCTGGATACATGGACTCTTTCCAGTCTGATCCTGCATAAGTGAAGGGAGAACATTGAGTGTTGAATGGCAGTTTAGTAGCTGATGAGTACAGTAACAAATGGACTCACTGGAAGGTGAGTTTTAGCCTTTGTGGGGAGACTTGGGGAGTCAAGACAGGTTTTGGATAGCTAGTGGCACGTGAGCTGGGCTCTAGAAGTTGAGCCATAGTTTACCAGGTGGGAAAGGACATCCATAATGAAAGGAACAGCATCTGTTGCTGTCTAAAAGAGCGCACCTGAATGGGCCCACTCCCAGTTCCGCTGCCACGCTGTGGGCTGTGCAGCTTTGCTCCCTCTTTGAGGAAGCCCTGAAGTCAGATGCTTGGTGTTTTCCTCAGTGTCTGCATGCAGGCTGAGCTTGAGAACTGCATCTGTGCCCAGCCCTGTCTGCCTGTGGTATTCTGACTTTACCACCATGAGTCTGACACTATAAACCATGTGTCGAATGTGGGGCCAGATGAAGCTTTAATACCAAACACAGAGTATGGAGTAGATTTGTCTAGAATTTAATATGCATTACTTGGTGTTTTGTCTTTTAAGCAAAGTTTTTCTTTGTTAAAATAAACATGTATAAAGAATTTATACAGCGCACATGGTTATGCATATTTATTGCAGAGAATCTGTTAATAATCTCTGCCTCATCGGATTTAGCATTTCTATTGAAATAACAAATACAGCACTTGGTATAACTGATGGAGTTTGGTGAATTTTCTCTTATCTGAAGATGAAAGGCCAGGTCTCCTTTTTCAAATTTCGTTTTCTTCTGTGATCTTCACACTGGCCGGCTTCCCATGTGGTGCTGGGGTGCCAACTGCTTTTCTGGCTCCAAATGATTTTGTCTTTTTTTTTCTTCCTTCTCTCACTGCCTTTCTTCTAGTACACATTGATGCTTGTCTTGGGACTATTAGAATTGCTCCTTTGGGTAAGAGCCCAGGCTGTGAGAGGTCCTCTTGTGTTACATAGAGGGAAAAGCATGAAACCGGCTGTTAATTAAGAATCAGGGCCTAAAAGAGTGAGATATGGAGAACTTCAGTGAGAGTAAAGAGGCCCTGGGTGGGGCGAGAGGGAGGAGAGCCTGAGAACAGGTATCCAGGTAAAGCGCAGGGAGGTGTGAGGGTAGCCATGAGTGCGACTGAAATTTATCTGTAGTAATAACCATATCTCTGGCTGTATACAAGGCAAGGGCATAGGTTTTAGAATCAACCTGTTTGATTCCTGCTCTGGTAGTTACTACTTGGTTAAGCTGGCAAATTGTTTAATCTCTCTAAACCTTAGTTCCAAACCTGTAATAATGTGACCCCCCCCCTCCGCCTGCAAGAAGATAGGAAGGCTCTTGGTACAGAGTAGTTAGTGCTAAAGCAAATGCTCACATTTTCTCTAGTAATTCATTGCCTACCCATGAGACTACTGCTGTGAAATGCAGCCTTAATTCAAATAATGTTTATTTTTAGAAACTGGCAAGGTGTTTACGTGGGGCCGAGCAGACTACGGTCAACTAGGGAGGAAGCTGGAGACTCAAGAAGGCTGGAAGGTAGAAAAGCAGGATTCATCCTTCGCCTGCTCAAGAACACAGAACAGCACACCTTTGTCTCTGTCTTGCCTGATGGGAGCCGCAGAGGTAGGAGGTGACTTCTCACAGAAGCAGTGTGTTTCTTTCCCTTGTCTTCCCGTGACGTGTTTAATAAGGGTTGCTGTGTGCTAGGCCTCATGATTGGTTCCGTGTAGGAATCCAAAAGGGTCTTTGACCCTAAGGAGCTCATGGTTTAATGTGGTAGAAAAATCATTTCTCCAGTTACTTGAGTGACTATACCATAGAGCAGACTGTGGAATTCCTTTAGGGTACAGAGTACAGTGTTCTGGGTCCAATGGGAGGAATGAGAAATGAATTCGGGGTACATGGGTTGGACTGGGCTTTGAGAACGACTTGGCTCTGAGCTGTGCTTTAGAGCGTGAGTCAGACTTGAGCAAGCAGTTGTAGGAGCTAAGGTAGGTTTTAGGTGGTTGAACAGCTTGAACAGTCACGGGGGTAGGAATGTGAAGATGTTTTGAGGACCACTGATGGCTGGATTTGATTGGAACATGGGGCATTTTTGAGGTAATATTAGAAAGATGGGTTGGGATGGGATCAAGGGAGCCTTTAGTACTGAGCTAAATGTTTTAAACTTCTTTTTATATTTCCCAGTGTAGAAAATACTGTAGTTCTGTTGCTTATTCAAGCCTCTCTGGTTGTGGTTCTCTGAGTTGACTTGAGTTTTTGCATTTAAGGCAAGAGTCTTAATTTCTCCATGTTTGTTGCTCTTACTAAATTTTACTTCACTGCTGTTTTTAAAAAGAAAAGGTTAGGTTTTTGAAAAGAATGGCCACACAGGAAATGTGCCTCTGCACCTTAATGAAGGAATTTGGTCTTCATTCAGAGTCTATAAAAAAAAAATTAATAAGCTAGTAAAACTTCTGTAATTAGCATCACACTAATTACAACCCTGTCCATACCTGGAGGGCTTCCCTCTCCATACCTGGAGGGCTTTCCTTCCTCAGGGGCCTACCTGAGGTATGTAGGTCGGTTCTCAATTACTGCCTTGCATCCCAGCCCTGGTCCTCTGGGACCTTTCTTAGTACTAGGTTGGGTCTTTTTTTTTTCTTCCACAACTTCTACAAGGTTGTAGTGATAGTATTTATGATGTTTTGTATTCAGTCTTCATTTATTTTATCAGAAATGTTTTGCGTGTTTCTTCTTGGTCTTTAGAATGACCACTTAAAGTGAGTGTGTAATAAAATTACATGATAAGAAGGTTCTGGGATTTTCCAAATCATCCTTTGGATGTTTGGTATTTAGATCATTTCTTTTTTTTCCTTTTTAAATTTTTTAGTCACAGTGTGAATTCTGCTGTGAATCCCTGTTGACCTGTTTTCTTAAGATCTTGGGGGGTGAAGATACAGGAGTAAAGCTATGAACATCTTTATGACTTTTGCTGTATTTATCTAGATTCTGACTCTGCCAGCAGTGAATGGGAGAACTGATATTTAAACTGAGATTGTCTACTTATGATCTAAGGGGCCAAGAACCTGGCACATAATGCCTTAGACCATTGATGGTGAGCCTTTTAGAGCTTTCGGTGATAAAAACAGCCCTCTGTAGCACACGTGCCATAGATTCACTACCACTGCCTTAGACTCTTTAGCTTTCCTTTGCCTTTTGCAGATCATGTGAGATGTTGGGGTTGGGTAATATAGTAGCAGAGCATAGGGTTATCATAGATTTTTCTGTCTCCTGTTCTATTGGCAAGATGAGGATAATAATTGCTAAGATATACCTTATAAAATCATACATTACGTATTGATGAATGTAACATGCACAGTTCTTGGCATGCAGTAGGCATTCAGCACCTGTTGATTCCATTGTCTTTGTCCCCTTCAAAGCCTTTTCCTGCCCTGTGGTAGCCACATTTACATCTCTGTGGCAAACATGGCCAGTGCAAACATGTAGCCTAACAGCCAAATGGGTGTGACTTTTATGTGTCTTAGGGGGACACTGTGAGGCATGACCTTGAGCTCCACAGCCCCTTGCAGCTTCATTTCTGTGCTCTCCTTCTCTGCTTCAGTCTCTTGGGTGCTGTGGGTATATTCTGTTTTCCTTGCAGGTTCGGATTCCAGGCTGTTACCCACTAGTAAGTTGACTCTAAGAATTATGTCCAGCTATTAGTCCTCAGATCTGGCCTGTTAGGCATCTGTTTGTCTGAGACCCAGGGAGAGCTGGCCAGTAGGCACCTTCTGGGAGTGGATTCACCTTGGAAAAGATGGGAACTGTCCTAAGCTAGGCGTTGTCCTGGTGAGAGGTTGGTGCGGGGACACTGGGGAGGTAGGCATAGCCCCTTATACTAAACTGGCAACTCTGAACTTCAGTGACCTGTGCGTGGTATATAGCTAACTAGTTTCCTTAATATCCATGAATTGCTTTTAATATCTAAGGGATAAGCAGGGAGAGGAGCGAGCTGTCTGGGCTGGGGCCTCAAATAGGATGTCTGCATAGAAGGGTCTGGGGGAAAGGAAAACACAGGTAGACTGAGAGGGACTGTGGTAAAACCTTCCCTTTCCAGGAATGAAAGAAGGCAAATAAATATAAAGTTAGAGGTCGGGGACTTAGCTCAGTGGCATAAGTGCCTGGATGGCAGGTGTGAGGTTGTGAGTTCGATCCCTGGTACCAAAAAAAACCAAAAAAAAAAAAAACCAAAAAAAACAAAAAAACCCCAAACAAACCAAAAAAACCCCCACAAAGTTACCTTGTGCCTATTATGGGCCAGACAGTGTGCTAAATGCTTAATAGATACTATTTTATCTTCATAATACACCTATTCCCATGTGTTAAGATCACTATTTTATTGTATTGTATTGTATTTTTTGGTACCTGGGATCAAACTCACAACCTCATGCATGCCACGCAAGTGCTTAGGCCACTGAGCTAAATCCCCGGCCCTGTGTTTTTGAGACAGGGTTTCACTATGCAGTGTAGGCCGGCCTTTAACTTACTTTGTAGTCCAGGCTGATCTCAAACTCACAACAATCCTCCTGCCTCAGGAGGATTAAAGGCGTGCACCACCACATCTGGCTAAGATCACTATTTTATGAATTAGGACACTGATAAGACTTAAAATGGGTAACTCAGCAGGCTCTGGATTGCACAATAGAGGGGACTTGAAGTACTTGAAGACTTCACCTATAGAGAAACTACGTGAGTGTGAAATTTGTGTGTCTCATGCACTATCAGCTTTACTTTAGATACTGGATCTCTTTAGCCCCTTTTGGAAAATTCCAGGGATGGCACAGTGATTTATATTTATCCACCTATGCCCGTGTCAGTATAAGGTATATGTGAACAGCAAATGTATATGACAGTGGCCTTTCACTTTTTAAGCCCGAGGTGGGCTGCTACCTGCACATTTCCTGTGGGACATTTGCTCTGTCTTCCACCCAGAGGCAGAAGCCTGAGTTGCACACTTAGGCAGAAGCACATGTGCTTAGTGGCCATGTTGGAGGCTCCCTGAGGTTCTGAAGCAGATGGAGTTTGGTGTCTGGTATATTAGTGGAACCTTCAGGAGATCTGTTAAGAGGAAGCCTCTGGGGATAAGATCTAGATAGGGAGTTAGCAGACTTGTGTCCTAGTGTTGATTCTTCCCTGAGTGAATTTAGATAAGCTCCGTTTCCCACTTGGTTCTTGCTTTCCCCATATGCAGCATCAGATGACTCTTAATATTTTTTATAGATCTAAGTTTCTTCTGTCTCTAATTCTACTTAGTGGAAGTGATCACTATTTAAATTTGTAATGACTTTGGCCTCTGCACTTTCTCAATTTGTTTTCTTTTAATATACTAAATATTAATTATAATATTTATTATGATTATTATTATTGTGGTTCTAGGAATTGAACCTGGGCCCGTCACGCTAAGCTACTTCCCCACCCTATCTTTATTTTTATTTTTTGAGACAAGGTCTCACTAAGTTGTGAAATTTTTCTAACTGGGCTCCAGCTTGAGATCCTTCTGCCTCAGTCTGTCAGAGTGCTGAGATTACAGGTATATGCCCCCATGCTTGGCAGTTTCTCAGTTTTAGTCAAGGTTAACATTTGCTGGGGGCCAGGATTGGCCACACAGTGGTGATAGGTGGGAAGGTGGATACAAAGATTAAAAGTCTTAACCTCAAAGAATTTCCAGCTCTATAAGTAAATAAGATACTATGCAGAGTGAAAAGTGTTGTAAGTCTGACAAGAGGTAGGAAAGGCCCAGGGAGCAGGGAAGATGGAAGGACTAATTCTGAAGACACAAAAAAGAAGTGGTGCTTGAACTGAGTTCTTAAAAATGAGGAGGAGTGTAGCCGAGGTAGAAAGGCATTCCATGCCGAGGGACGGCATGATTTGAAACCACACTTCTAGGTTTGCTTTTGGCTCCTCATACAATCAGGATGCACATGCTTTCCAGTGATTGAGCCTTCTTTTACTGTGTGGCTGCCCTACCTGTCTCATCTGTCCCATCACCTAGTGTGGGAGCAAAGGAAAGCAACTTTCACCTAGATTGTCTCATTTGAAACCAGCATGATGCTGTGAAATCGGTCAGAAGAGGAATGATTATTTCCATTTTATAATGGAGGAAACTGATGTCCAGAGAGGCTGGTTGGAAATTCAGAGAAGCTCCAAGACGAATAGTCTAATTGTCAGTGTTTCTGAGGGCCTGCTCTGGGCTCAGTCTACAGCCACAGTCCTGAGTCATGTTCTGGTTTAAAATCTGTCCACGTTTGGTTGATGAACCCCAAATCCCAATGTGTATGTGCACGTGTGTACCTGTGTGCGCATGTGTGTGTGTGTGTGTGTGTGTGCGCACACTCACTGTCATTGAAACTGTAGCAGGAAATGTGGAAACAGACAAGAGTTGAACCAGAGATTGGGTAATTGTCAAGCCCAGATGCCATCAGTCCTCATTTTGTTGCAGGGCTAAAGCTGTTAGAGGATCAACCTGTGCACGGGGTCTAAGTGAAATCTGTCAGAATGAGTGGGAAAGAAGCTATTTTTAGTTTGCAGAGTCACTCACTCAGCTGTGTTAGCTGAGGTTTGAGCCAGTCCCCTACGCTTTCCACAGTGTTATTTCTGAAGGAGAAATACCACTTGAATGCTGTGTAAAACTCATTAATGAACCTGGAAGTTTCCAGGGTGTCTTTGTCCTGTAGCTCCCTCAGAAGGCTGCCTTTCCTCAATGACCTTCCTTCTTTCCTATATTTAATGCATTTCTAATTTTAAGTTTGTGTCAAGACTGTGGGACTTCAGTGCCCTAAATAACACAGAAATCTACCACCAGCAGTCAGCTGAGTCCAGAGGGCTCTGACAGAATTGAACACAATCTGAAAATGCATTCCCAAGTGGCTCTCTGCTAAGTACCCCAGAGCATCACTGCCATTCCTGGAGGAGCCTGAGGTCTCCGACTACGGGGTCCTGGGAGTCCAAATGTTTCCTGTATCAGGGCCTGATGTTTTGTATTTTATTTTTTAATTTTTTTGAGACAGGGTTTCACTATGTAGTTCAGGCTGGCCTTGAACTCACTATGTAGCTCAGGCTGGTCTCCAACTCATGGCTATCCCCCTGCCTCAACCTCCCAAGTGCTGGGATTACAGGCCTATGCCACCACACCCAGCAAGGCCTAGTGTTTTAGAGCTGTCTCTACACATGGCAGCAATGCTTAAAATGGATACCAGTGTTCATGCAAAAAATATTCCTTTGGAGATTAGAAACTCTTAACACATCTGTGCTGCAGCTGCTGACAGAACAGGGGAATAAATAACATAAACCCCAAAGCAGTGGACTGGATCTGTCTATAGCAATGCTCAGAAGAGAGAAAGAGCTGCCAGAAAGGGCTGTCATATTGGAGGCAGGTGGTAAAAGATGTGATACAGCAAGCATTTACTGCTGCCTACTCTTTTATTTATTTATATTTATCATTCTGCTCTGGTTCCTAAAGTGAAAAATCCAAGAGCGCTAGGGACTTGTCTATCTTATTCAAAGCTGTGTTCTCAGTGTCTACAACAGCTCCTGGTCTCTTATAGGTGCTTAGTGAATTTACTGATTCTAAAAAGTGAATGAAAGAAATGGTTTGAAGGTGTGTGATTCTGTTTCCCTCCTCTTTTTCTCTACTTCTCTCCAGTCTGTGCTTCTCAACTGCAGGCCAATTCAGGAAGAGGGATTTCCATGATTTCAGAGCCAGCACAGATAAGCTTTGACCCTATACCCTGTCCTTGCGTTTCTTATAGAAGCCACTGGTGATGAGGTTCATAGCTCTTCTGTGCTTCACAGTTCACGAAGGACTTTTGTGCACATTCGCCTTTGGTTTCATCCAGCAGGTGCTTGGGTATGCGTGTCTCTCTGAGTGCTGCCTTAGCAGGATGGGGGAGTGGAAGAGAGTGGAGCAGTTCCTGTCTGAGGAGCTTGTGAGTTAGTAGCAGGAATAAGTTAAGTTCATTGCAGGACAAACAGAGTGTGACAAAGGCAATGGAGAATCTGAAGACAAAAATATTATGTTCATCACATCCCATGTCCTTGGGGACCTTTTCTGTATTGCATTTTCAGTCCCTGTGGTCTTGTTGCATTTTGTAGGGTTAGAATAGGGAGTGGTGACTGAAATGACTTCCTGAGTTAGAAATCTTGATGTCGAATTAGTTCTCAAGGGAGCTAATGTAAACTAACAAGCAAGGACTTGCATTTAAAAAGAAAGCAGAACAGCAGCTGCACAGAAACTGAGTGTTGACTATGGAAAGGGAAGGTGTCACAGAAGTGTCCCAGAATCTAAGGAAACTTCAACGGAAAAGCCAGAGAGGTTGGGTATAGAGACTTCTGAAAGCAGAAGCATGGAAAAGGTGAAAGCCAGGGTAGAAGCATGGCAGCTGCAGGCTAGGTGTGGTGGCCCACGCCTGTAATCCCAGCACTCTGGAGGCAGAGACAGGAGGATCACCATGAGTTCAAAGCTAGTTTGGAATACATAGTGAGTTCAAGACCAGCCTGAACTACATAGTGAGACCCTGTCTCAAAAATAAAAAAAACAAACAAACAAAACCCAAAACCACAAAAACAAATAAACAAACAAACAAAAAAAGAAACAAAAAAACCCCAAAACAAGAAAGAAGCATGGTGACTGAGTGGGTGATAGGCTGTAGGCTGCAGGGGGGCATGTCCTCTGCAAGAGACATGATAACAAAGAATGGAAACAGGCCCAGTACCTTGACAGGAGAGCCTGATTCAAGTTAGTTTGGTCAGCGTGGAGCAAGCAGAAGTGTGTCAGAAGACTGAAGGCAAGGATTAGAGAGAGAGAGAGAAAATGCTCATGAGCAGAGCTGCATAAGGTGTGTGTGAAGGTTGGAATCAGGTCCCTGTGGAGGTGAGAGGCAGGGCTGAGATCTCCGCAGAGGGGTTCGCTCCCACAAGGAGGAGGGGCACTTCTTCTTTCTTGTGACTTAGGTTATGTGAAGATGGAAATTTTGAGGTGGAGAAGATAATATTTGCATTGAAATGTATGTGTTCTTTGTCATTGTGTTGATGTTAGTTTTATTTATTGAACAAATCTTTTCTTTATCCTATTGTGGGCCATCTACAGTGCAAGGCACCAAGAATTCATAAATAAATGATAAAGTTGCAGCCCAGTATTACAGTACAGTATTTACTAGTAGTACAGTATTTACTAGTAATACAGTACTTACTCCATCCATCTGTAAATCAAACTTTGAGTTCTTTGAAAGGTGGGCATGGTCTTACTTATCTTTGTCTAATTAGGGCCAGGCTTAGTAGCAGTATGCTGAACAGTATGCAAGCTTGTGTTGGATGGGTTAAATCTTCCTAGTTAGATTGAAAGCCAAATTATCTGCTGGAGTGAAGAGGTTAGTACTGGGAGGGCACCAGGAAGGGACTAGTTCTCTTTACTCCATTTTGGGTCCACCCAGTAGAGTCTGATGGCTGCTTAGAAATGAAATAAAAAAGGCACCATTATTGGCTTTGATGTCCAAGTGGTGGATGTGTTGCTATTCTCATTCTGGAGGCAAGGAAGCATTTTCGAAAAAAAGCTAATGTGAACTCAGAGTCACACAGTAATAGCAGCACAGAATGTCTGTACCAGGCTCTCAGGCTCTTCAGTCTTACTGCTAGCCCCACAGACCACCAGCTTTCTTTTTACAGACTTCTGATCAGATTGTGATCCTGAACTCTGTGCTCTGGCCAGCACTGGTGATAGTTGAGTGCATCAGTCAGCTTTCCTGTTGCTGCACACGATACCTGTTACCCATAGTTTAAAGGAAAGAGTAGTTTATTTTGGCTCACAGTTACAAAGGTTTCAGTTCATGGTTGACTGGCTCCAAGACAGAAACATCATGGTGGAAGAATATGGT
This sequence comes from Dasyprocta punctata, assembly GCA_004363535.1. Taxonomy (NCBI): domain Eukaryota; kingdom Metazoa; phylum Chordata; class Mammalia; order Rodentia; family Dasyproctidae; genus Dasyprocta; species Dasyprocta punctata. The sequence continues at coordinate 19,072 of RJWM01012797.1, read as the reverse complement.
GGAGCAGAACCACTCAGTTCATGATGGCTGCAAAGTAGAGCAAGGGAACAGTGCCAGAGAAGAAGGATTGAGGAACCAGATGTGTATCCCAGGGCCACCCAGACACACCCACCGGTGTACTCTACTAGCCTTTGCAGTGGATCCTCTCAGAAGTGAGCTCCACCAGTTCCCAGGGTGGATCCCAAAGCTAATCAATTTGACACTTCAACCACTACGTTGGGTCTAACAGAGATCTAGTGACCCTGTCTGGACTCTGGATCAGTGTCTTATGGGTAAAAGTGGTGATCAAAAGTATAGCTTTAGCAAAGATTGGGACATTAAAGTTAATTCATGGTAAACTGTCAGGCTGCCTGGAATTGGAGTCTGATGGTCAGAGAAAATCTTGAATGTGGAGCAGGACCTAGGTTGGAATTTCTGCTCCATACCTTTTTTCTCATGTACAATACATATGTAATAATAGTTTGCTTTACCTTGCCCACAAGGTTTTTAAAAGATGCAAATAAGATATATCAGGGCTTTTGTAAATGTAAAATACTGTATAGAAACAATATTTTGGGGTTCAAGTTGTTCTGTGCTTCAGTTGCAGGTTTTAAGTGTAGATCAGTGTCCTTTGTCTTAACCACTTGAGCTCTTAGAGCAACATTGAGCTATTCTAGATCTTGTGGTAAATCTTTATTAGAACAAAACCCAGTAGTGGAGCCCAGATGCTTGCTAACCCCCAGTCAGTCTCCACACAGCTGCAGGGTGTGAATTCCTGTCCAGGCAGCCATCAGCATCCACCACAAGGGTGTTTCTGGCTTGCTTTCTCTCAGCAGCAGAGGAATCCAACAGCACTGATTTAAAGTCCTGGTGACCTCATGCATCACCAGTACCCTCTGCAGAAGAATGACTGCCCCAAACCATGCTCAAGGTCGCCCTGGAGCTGACCAGCTGTCTTTTGTGGCATTTGACCTTGAAAATTGCAGTCCCAGGGCAAACATAAATCAAGTAGAGGTGTCAAGTGAAAGCAGAAAGCAGTGAGTGTTTAAGGAAGCTGTAGTGGGCGGGTAGGAAAGGCTGAGGGGACTGTGTACGATTGACTGGGCAGGGGATAAAACTACTTTTGTCTCCATCACTGTTCTGCTAGTTTGGATTTCCATTATCTGGTGTCTGCTTGTAACAACAGCCCCATAGTTGGTAACCCCTTGTCTCACCCTGGCTGCCCTCATCCAGTGGCCAAAGTGATGACTAAAAATACGTTTGATCGAGCAGGGCATGGTAGCGCATGCCTTTAATCCCAGCACTCGGGAGGCTGAGGTAGGTGGAGCATTGTGAGTTCGAGGCTGGCTTGGGCTACAATGCCTGAGCTAGATAGTGCGACCCTGCCTCAAAAAACTAGGACCAGAAGTTTGACTCAGTGGCTTAAGCGCCTGTCTGGCAGGTGTGAGGTTGTGAGTTCTATCCCCGGTGCTGCAAAAAAAAAAAAAAAAAAAAAAAAAAAAAAAAAAAGGTTTGATCATGCTTTGCTCTTGCTTTTTAGAAAAGATCCTTAGAAAAAACACCACAGCACTGGAGGTTTAGCTTAGTGCCAATGTACTTGTCTGTGTACTAGAGAGTAGAGTGCTGTGCGAGGTCCTGGGGTTTGATCCCTCGTTTTACAAACAACGGCAACAAAAAAACCCCAAACCAAAAACCAAACAAATAACCCAGAAAATGTGTGTTCCTACAATCAACATTTATACTGATCATATGGAAGAAACCTTCTGTTCATGAGGGGTGTGAGAAGCATATAACCTAAGTTTCCCAGCCAGTGTGCAAAAAATGGAGTTGAGTAAGAGCTGCAGGATGGCTGTTGACCTTTTGCACCTCTATATCCTCACATCTTGATTGCTGTCCAGTGCACAGTAGGTGCTCAGCAAATGATTGCTACAGGGATGAGCATATGTCCTTGTTTTTTAATGGCTTCCCACACTGGATAAAGTCCAGAATCTCTATAGTTTTTCATAAAAAAACTCTTGTTGATCCAGGCCCTGTCAGAATATCCAGTCTCACCTTCTACCAGTCTCTCCTTGTATTATACAGTTCATCCATGCCACACCAACAAAGACATCTTGTTATATACTTCTGGGCCTGTGCATGTGCTGTCCTTTCTCCCTTTGCTCATAGCTGCTTGTACAACTACTACTTATTCCCCAGTAGATAACAAAGGTTGTGTTTTCTATGCATATCTACATTCCTACCATCTAGTCTGACAAACATGTCTTTCTCTATTGAGTTTTTCTTTGCTTGGTGTCATTACCCTCCTTTCTTGGCTCTATTGAGCTGTTGTTCCTGCAGCATTTTCCTCGTTCTCTCTGCCTTTTTTGTCCTTGATCCCTCTTGAGACTTCAGGTCTGGAATTGTTTGTTGGCTTGCATGCAGCCTGGCTCTGGACTGAAATGAACCTTGGCCTGCCTTTGCCTTTACCAAACACCTTCTGTTTCCAACCTTGGGCTCTATCCAGAAAACTGGAGCTCTCTGTCAGTTTTACTTGCCTAAAGACCCTGCCTTGAGCAGGATCTGGATTTTACCAGTGCCATTGCCCAGGGATTGGACTCAGTCCTGGACCCTTATTAACTGTTTGGGATCTTGTTCTGAATGGCTGATTTCCCTGGTATAATGCCACCTGCTTGTTCCAAGTGTGGATGCTACTTATAGTGTCTTGCTTGGAGGCCTTTGGATCAATGGAACCTCTTCGTTGTTGGTGCTGGCCTGAATTGAACCTCTCATTGTTAGGCTTTTGGGGTACTTTTTGTCGGATGCTACCTTAGAAGCCACCCTTCTTCCCCAAATATTATTTCCATCAGGTTTCAGCCTCTCCTTTACCTGCAGTCCCGAGTCACTGCCTTGGTAGGTGCTCTTGAGGTAGAGAAAGAGAAATCATTGTTCTTGTCATTTTCAAGGAAGTGAAGCCTTGCTATTCCCTTGGGATATAGTCTTCTGAACCCCAAGACCCTAGGCTAGTTATTAGAGGGGCTGCTGCACTGTGACTAGAAGTCTCTCTTTTAGTCTTTCATGGTTACATAATTCCCTTCTGTGGTGCAGAGGCTCTGTGGGAACACTCTCAGTGGCGGTGGCCACCTCCTGCACCTGCAGATTGCATTTAGAAGAGGGTTTTTTTTTTTTTTCCTGAATGTATGTTATCATTGAAGCCAGGGGATAGTGGTTATGGGTAGTATGAATGGAAGTAATCTGGGATATCTTTACAAAAAATAACAGATGCTGCTACAGCAGTCAATCTTCATCAAGAGACTCTGTCTTTTCAGAGGGGCCAGTCTTAGGAGAAAACAAACCAAAAGGCATAATAGAGTTCCCTTTACAAGTTCAGATAGGCTGCTTGGAGTGATTTTCGGCATCTTCTATGCACCACTTTATGAGACCCAGCTGACTAGGTTCATGGCTACTGAACAAAATGCTTGTGTCGTTGTAGCCAGCATTCCCTAGAATCGATGGGGAAACTTCCTCATTCAAAAGAATAAACTAGTCATCCTTGAGCATCATCTCTGTGGTTTTGTTTCCTTGAGGCTCTTGTTGAGCAGGATTTCTTACTAATAGTATGGAGTATGCACATTCTTTGAGCATAGGGTCTGCATGAGGGATAAACAAATAGAGAAAAGGCTTGGAAGAAGCTGGAGACTACTGTGTGACTTGACTTTAGACAAGCTGCTTTACTTTGATGAGTCAGCGTTTGCATAATAATGCTTATTAGGTTTACCTCTCCAGGTTGTCATCAAATGATGTCATGAATATGAGAGCATTTTATAAACTAAGAAGCAATAAACAAATGTACATTTTGTTATAATATTTCTTCTGTGGATTTCCAGAAACCTTAATTTCTTATAGTCTTCTGAAATCATTATCAGTTGTCATAGATGTGAAGTTTGATATATATCATTTTCATGATTCATTTTTTTTTTTGTTTTGTTTTTGTTTTTGAGACAGGGTCTCACTATGCAGTTCAGGCTGGCCTTGAACTCATGGTGATTCTCCTGCCTTAGCCTCCCAAGTGCTGGGATTATAGGTGTGTACCACCACACCTGGTGTTTTATGATTCTTATGTCCTTCTTTATCCACCAGTACTTGTTGATACCCTGAATGCATTGATTACATAAGGAACTTGGACTTGGAATGTGACAGTAGGGAGGGCAATATCCTAAAGCTTTCTAAATGGACTGTGATTATTAGAAAAAATTCCCAACAGGTAAAGAGGGCATTTAGGTTGCCTGCGTTGGAGGGCAAAACGGACTGTGAGATGGTGCTCAGCCTACACTAGCAGTCCAGCTGGTGCCAGAAGAGGCAGACCCTGTGACCACTCCTTCTGTCTTCCTTGGTGCAGATGAGGAAGGCAAGCAGAGCCACCCATATGATCTTCTTTCCCAAGAAACTACCACCGTAAGCTTGGGATAGTAAAGAGTGCCTTGGGAGCTATTTTACTCATGGTTTTTTTCTCGGGCTTCTGGTTCGTTTACATTTACAGTGGCCGGCAGAATGAGTTTCACATATTTTCTATCCTATCCCTTCTACTGGTAAATCCAAATTGTATGACTTTCCAAGGCTTGTATTAGTGCTTGCTCTGTTGAATCTTCTCTAGACGGGTTTAGTTGTCAGTTCAAGTAGAAGCTAGTTGAGCACAGCTACCATATCTTCAGGGCACAGCACTGTACTCATGAGAAAGCAAGTAGTTGGGTTTTGGGTTGAGTTGATGGAAATCTCTGTTCACTTAGATGTTTGCGTGTTATCAGCAATTGATTATATTAAATTGCCTGTTTATCTCATGGTCTTTCAGGGGAAAGTATATGGAACTATAGAGTGGGCACTGTGTCTCTTGATGTTTTGAAGAGCGTACCTGAGGGTGGGGCAGGGAATGAAATGCTGGATCACAGAGTAGCACTTGCAGAAGCCTTGGGGACTTCAGCTCTGTCTCCTCTGCAGTTGCCTGGGAGAGATTGGTTATGGGATAGCTGTGTTGGTTGCTAACAGAATTGTGATATATTGGTTCTGCAGGGAGAGGAACAAAAACAATGCTGACTCCTCCAGTAGTCTCAGCATGAGGGTCATAGAAATATAAGCATCTTTTCCAAGCTGCATTGCTCCATTCCTCAGACACCTATTTAACTGTAAGTGTACACAGGCACACAAATAGTATATTTCCCTTTGCAGCCCTCAAGGTGGAATTTCTGCTGCTGCATGGGACCTTGTGGGAACAGTTCCATAGTTACTGCTGTGGAGTGCATTTATCATTCTGCTCCCCTGGTGCATTTTGCCAAGCTGCGTTACTCTCCTATTCCTTCCTACACTCACCAGCTCCATGATGACGATGCATCTGGTGGTCATAGCCTCCCTTATCAGAGTCTGTGATGAAGTGGAAAGAGACTATATTACTAATAATGATAGCAGGTAGTATTCGCCGTGTCCAGGTGGGTGCCAGGTTCTCTGCTGCGCATTGTCTAGGTGCTATCATCTCTTTAATGTTTTTAAAAAATTTTTTTATTTTAAAGAGAATAAAACAAAACAGAACAAAGCAGATCAGAACAAAATAATACATGCAACACAGAATTTCAAAACAAGACAACAGGCTACCATAATATCTCTTGTTTTCTTCAAAATAGTTGTCCATATCTTCACACACAGTAAATTCAAACAAAGCAAAGTAGTATAAAACTGATCAAATCAAAAGAATGAAAGCATTACAGGCCTTCAAAATCAAACAATAGGAAAATCAACAATGGCTACCACTATGTCTCTTATTCTCTTCAAAATAGCTGTCCGTACCTTCACACATATTGAAATCAAATAATACAAAATAGACTAAAACCAATAGAAACAAAGAATAAAAGCATTATTGGTCATCAAAAAATAACAGGAAATCAGCAATGGCTACCATAATGTCTTGTTTTCTTCAAAGTAGCTGTTCATACCATCGCTTGTAATAAAATCAATTCTTGTAAACTCTTTAGGAGAAGTTCTAGGCTTGTATAAGCCTGTACATGTACATCTATCCTTTTTAGAGGGAAAAACAAAACAAAATACAAGAAAGGCAAGAAACAAAAGAGACAAATAAATAACAATAGCAAAGAGCCCGAAACAATAACAAGATAGGCTTTCAAAACAAGGTGTTAGGAATGTAACAAAGGTTGTTGTTTTGCATAGTTATCTTCAAAGAGTTACTCAGAGTATCAGACATAGACATGCAAAATTGATCTAATCCTATGAATGTTAACTGTTTTGTTGCAAGAACTAATAGAATTAGTAACTATCTTAAGTTTGTATATGTAAATTTATATATTTTTTTCTTTTCCTTTCCTTCTTTTCTCCTTTTCCCTTAGTTATTTTTTCCCCTTTGAGCAGTTTCTTACCCTTTCACAATATTTACTGAAAATTTTGTTTCTTATTTACTGTTTTAATTTTTTACACTAGGGAGACAATGTAGTATTTACACGTGAGTTTGATTTATTTCACTTATGAGTATGGTCTCAAGTCGCATCTATTTACCTATAAAAGCCTCAATGTGATCCTTCTTTATAGCTGAGTAGTACTCCATTGTATAAAAACACCACATCTTTTTTATCCATTCCTCAGTTGATGGGCGTTTGGGTTGTTTCCAAGACTTAGCTATTAAAAATTGTGCTGCTATAAACATGGGTGCACACATTTCACTATGGTATGATGTTTTCAGTTCTTCTGGGAATATGTCTAGAAGCAGAATAGCTGGGTCAAATGGGACTTCCAATCCCAGCTTTTTGAGGAACCTCCAGACTGATTTCCACAGTGGCTGCACCAGTTTACACTCCCACCAACAGTGCAGAAGAGTTACTTTTTCCCCACAACCTCTCCAGCATTTGTTATTGGTGGTTTTTTTGATCCTGGCCATTCTTTCTGGAGTGAGATGGAATCTCAGTGTTGTTTCAGTTTGCATTTCTCTAATGTCATCTCTTTACTCTTCATGGGAATGCAGCAGAGTTGGTATTATTATTCCTTGGCATGCAGATAAGACTCAGAGGTAGTCACATGTCCAAAGTCACATAGCTAGTAAGTGACAGAGTTGCTATTAAAACCCCAGATCCTTATCAAAGTCAGGGCTATTAAATATCAGGGTTTTCTCTTGCACTCTGTTGGTAACTATCTCTGAGATCTGGGGCCTCATGTTTTTCATGGGCCTCATACTTGCCCTGGGCCTCAGTTTCCTAATTTCTATAAGAAGAGGCAAATACCAGGGTCCTTCTGAAGTTCTAAAGTTAGTGCAGTTCTGGTTTGGTTAGAGCTGTTATCTACCTAGATACTGATTTCAGCTGTGTGGTTTTGTTTTGTTTTGATTTATGGTAGCAGGCTAGCTGCCATGCATTGATTCTATAGCAATAACATTAATATCAAGCAATTATAAGAATGTATAATATAAAATTGTATGGATTCATGCTATCCAGTAGAATTGTCTATGATGATGGAAATGGTCTGTGTCAGTCCCTAGAGTAGCTGATAACAGTATGTAGCTACAAGGAGCTTGAAACACAACTAATGTGATCAAGGAAATGAATGTCTAATTCTATTTAATTTTAATTACCATGTAGTGACTACACATAGTTACCACAAGTGTGTATAGTATAATAATATTATGAAAATAACACTATAAAAATAAGATACTATAAATAAATACTATAAAAATGCTATAAAAATACTATAAAAATAAGAAAATACTATAAAACTAGAGTATAGAGGCTTTCAAACCCACTTTATCTTTTATGTGTCTCCTGTATTCCAATCAAGGCTTCTGATTTCCATGTTGGTTTTTCCAGAGGCAAAACACCAGATGTATTGTTGCATTTGTATTGTGCTTTCAACTTTCAGCGTACTCAATTACATCTTAGTTCTCCTGCTTTGAAGCATATAGAAAAGATGGGCAATGCTGTGTGCATTTCTCAGATAAGGAAACTGAGGCATAGAGGGTTAAATACAGTAGTAGGAGCTAATAAGATACCTATTACATGAATAAATGGCTTATCAAAGCTATTCTTGGAGCAGTAGAACCAGGACTGTATTACATTTTCTGATTCTCAGTCAAAGTTTCTTCTAATTTTCCTATCATTAATGTACCAAGCATTGAATAGAGAGACACTGTTCATATTTCTTTTACTGTTAGACTAAGGACTTTTTTACTATATATCTTTCTGTTCTATTTGATTTTTAAAAATGCTACATAGGTGTCATCTTAATCATAAAAATAAAACAGATACGGGGAAAGCTTTCTGAGATGTTCGAAGGCCATATAACAGAGTTATTCTCGTCTTGTAGATGTTAGAACTATCATGCTGATCGGAGAGGCAGATTTCTGTATATAATGATTAAAGGATTTCCATCTAGTAATAGTTAAAGAAAATAATATATCAGAACAGAGCAGTGTTATTCCAGGAACAAAAGCTTGCTTTTACATTTGAAAATAAGTTAGTGTGATTCACCATATTCACAAAGTAAAAGAGAAAAACAATAAAAATTTTTATTAACAGATACAGGAACATCACTGACAAAGTTTAACACCCATTTCTGATAAAAAACACTTAGCAAATTAGAAATATAAGGAATCTTCCACATTTTGATAAAGGACATTTATAAAATTCTAATTCAAGGGACTATTAGGGACTAGGAAGAGAACTGAGGAGAGAAGAGGGAGAGGGGAAGGTAGAAGGGAAGGTGGACATGATCTGTGTACAGTATATGCATTTACGGAAGTATCAGAATGAAACCTATTCATGTATATAGTTAATGTGTCAATAATTACAAGCTTTAAAATGTTAACTTCATAATTAATGGTGAAAAATGTAATGTGCTCCCTCTTTGATCAGAATATGGCAAATGTGCCCTCTTTCACCATTTTTACTCAATAGTATATTGGATGGAGGCTCTGACCTGTACCATGAAGCGGGAAAAACAATAAGACTTAAAAATCAGAAAGGAAGTGGTAAATCTGTTTCTATGTCAGATGACATGACTGTTGAGATAGAAGAATCTTAAAGAATTCATAAAATAAATATTAGAACTAAGAAGGTAACTTAGCAGTGTACAAAAGTAACATTTAAAAATCTTTTTCCCTCCTTTTTGGTATAGCAACAGCAGCAAAAAAGAATTAGAAAAAGTTAAAAAGCAATTTATTTTATAATTATATCCAAAGTTTAAAACACTTAGGTATAAATTTAAGAACTATGCAAGACTTGTATATAAAAAGTTCAAAATATTGCTGGGAGACATTAAAGAAAACCTAATTAAACGAAGAGATATGTAGCATTCATAGATTGGAAGACAAAATATTGTCAGTTCTTCCCAAACTGATGTAGATATAATGCAATCCCAAGGTCCCAAGAGGCCCTATTTTTGGAGGTAGAAGTTGACAAGTTGATTCTCATATTTATATAGAAATATAAGACTCATATACCCAAAGCAGTCTTGAAAAAGAGAAATGAAGTTGTGAGATTGCCTGAGTTCAATATGTTTCCTATAAAACTATGGCGTATCCATAAAAGCTGTTACAAAAATAATGCAATTTAAAAAAAGAGCAAAGATTTTGAAGTTAGTTTTTCAAAGATGGTATACAAATGGCAACAAGCTTGTGAAAACATGCTCAGTATCACTTATCATTAGGGAAATGCAAAACAAAATCACAGTGAAATATCACCCCATACTTAGTAGAATGGCTTCTATTAAAACACTTAGAAAGAACGAGAATGGGCCTCTCAAGAACCCACCCTGCTGGGTCCAAGTGGCTCAGACCAGAGGACAACTAATCTGCCTTCCGGGGGACTGTGTGACCTGCATGGACTCCTGGAAGAGAACGAGAATGGGCCCCTTGAGAACCCATCCTGTTGGGTCCAAGTGGCTCTGACCAGAGGACAACTAATCTGCCTTCTGGGGGACTGTGCGACCTGCGTGGACTCACGGAAGAGAACGAGAATGGGCCCCTCAAGAACCCACCCTGTTGGGTCCAAGCAGCTCTGACCAGAGAACAACTCATCTGCCTTCTGGGGGACTGTGCGACCTGCATGGTCTCCTGGAGAAGAACGAGAATGAGCTCCTCGAGAACCCACCCCGCTGGGTCTGAGCGGCTCTGGCCAGAGGACAACTAATCTGCCTTCTGGGGGACTGTGTGACCGGTGCAGACTTCAGGAAGAGAGACATGAGCCTCCCGTATGCCTACTGGCACATGGGCTTAGAATCAAGGACAACCCATCCAACCTCCCCCCCGCCCCGCCCGTAAGCAACCTGCTGGTTCAGAGGTCTGGCTAAGTTGATAGCAACTAAGGAACATTAAGCAACTAAATGCTAGTATTGTTTCATTGATTTTGCATGCCTGGGGCCAGCAACCTGAGCATCTCTTTGGAAGATGACAGTAGGCAATGTAGCAAATATGGGGGATTCTCTTCTGTCTTGTCTTTGAGGCCCAATATGGTCCTCATTGTTTTGCTTTACTCTGATTATTATTATTATTATTATTTGCTTTATTTTATATTGTTTTTATTGGTTTTATTCTGTTTTGTTTTTGGTTCAATTCTACTGTAACTGTTGGAATGGTAAGCTATTCTGAAGATAACAAGATATACTATAGTAGCTATTGTTTTTGTAGTATCTTGCTTTGAAGTTCTGTACCAGTTCTGCTGCTTTGTTTTGATTGACTTTGTTCTGTTATGTCCTGTTGGATTTTACTATCTTTAAAAAAAAAAAAAAAACACCACCTAGAAAATAAGAGTTGGAGGTGGGACAAGATGGTGAAACAGTAAACAGCAGGATAAATGGCCTCCCTGAAAGATACCGTCCAAATGCTAGAATATAGCAACATGGGGAAGACAAAAAAGAGGGAGACAGGTCATCTGGACCCAGGAAGAATCTAAAACGAGAATTGAAGCCCACAAAAAGAGTAAAATGAAGCAATCAAACAAAGGCGGTGGCTGGCAGTGCCTCTGCCTGGAGCCAGACCCACTTTGTAAAGGGAGTTGCTGGAACCTGGGGATGCACGATTGAAGTGCTGCGGCCATGGCTGTGGCGGTGGTGGCGGCTGCGGCAGTAGTGGTGGAGGCAGCTGTGGCAGTGACCCTGAAGGCCTCAGCCCAGAAGGGCACCATCGGAGGAGAGTGGCAGTGGACAGGGGGAGCAGACCTGGAGGACTAAAACTGGCTGATGAGTGCAGCAAATCCCAACCCTCCGTGAGGGAGAGCGAGGGACTGGTAGCCATCTTGGGACTGGAACCACTCCTAAGGGCATAGTCCCACAGAAATTGCTCTGACCAAGCCCCAGAGGGTCCCAGCGGGTGACCGGCTCGGTCTGGAGACCAGGGCTCCATGCACACCCTAGAGGTGATAGTGGAAGTTTCACGGACAACTGGCCTAGGTTCCCAGGTAGTGGCCCCGTCCCCACACACTGTGCCAGACATCGGGGGAGCCGAGAAAGGCTGGGGAAAAGCAGCAGATGGTGCTGTAACAGTGCACCCAGCGGTAACCATCAGGTTTCCACAATCAGCACTGGCTCACTCCAGAGAAATTACAAGATCCCCGGTACACACTTGTCCAGAACAACCCAGGAATATGCCAAGACAAAAAAGCAAAGGGCAGTCTCTGGCCTCCGATCCAAGCAGAACAAATCCAGGAGAAGCAAATGCAGAAGAGGTCGGGAATCCCACAACTAAAGTCTCTGAGGTGATGACAACTGAAGTAAAGAAACAACTTCATGAAGCTATAAAAGAAATTACAGCAGAAATACTAACTCAACTAAAAGAAGGAATGAAAAGTATAATAAAAGAATTGCTAGGCATCTCTAAAGGAGACATAGATGAAAAAATGGAGCATAGGAAAATGAGGGAAATCTGGAATGAATAATACAAAAAAGATTTGGAATGCATGAAACAGATTCAAAGAGACTACCAGGAAATCAAAAACTCCAGTGAAAGTTGGCAGAACCACCTGAAGGAAGCTAAAGATAGATTTTCAAACCTTGAAGACAGGTTTGAAGCTTGTGATCGAGAAAGGAACGATCTCTTAAAAAATAACAAGAAATGAGCCAGGCTGGTGGCGCATGCCTTTAATCCCAGCACTCAGGAGGCTGAGGTAGGAGGAGCGTTGTGAGTTCGAAGCCCACTTGGGCTACAACGCGAGTGCAAGGCCGGCCTGAGCTACCTAGTGTGACCCTACCTCAAAAAACTAGGGCTGGGAGTTCAGCTCAGTGGCTTAGCACCTGTCTGGCAGGTGTGAGGCTGTGAGTTTGATCCCCAGTACTGCAAAAAAACAAAAACAAAAACAAAAACAAAAAACCCCCAAGAAACCTGGAAGTAACAATATGATGGCTGCAAGACAACCCAAAGAAATATAACTTGAGAATAAAAGGTGTGAGTGAAAAAGCAGGGGCAATACAAATCAAATCAAAAACCTATTTACAGAAATAATTTCAGAAAACTTTCCAAGCATGGGAACAGGAAGTGACTTTCAGATAAGTGAAGCATATAGAACTCCAGCTAAACATGACCAAAATATACCTACACCCAGACATATAATAATCAAGATTCCAGAAATTCAACACAAAAACAGAATGTTAAAAGCTATTAGAGAAAAAGAACAGATCACCTACAAAGGAAAACCCATCAGAATCATGACAGACTTCTCAACACAAACCATTAGGTCAACAAGAGCTTGGAGTGAAGTATTTCAAACCCTGAAAGAAAACAACTTCCAACTCAGATTGATGTACCCTGCAAAATTATCTTTCAAAATCAACAGAGAAACAAGATACTTCCACGACAAAGAACAACTAAAGGAATTTATGACAACCAAACCAACCCTACAAAGAATACTGAAGGACATTTTAGAGAGAGATAAAAAGTCCACAGCCCCAGAAACAGCAGCAGACGGATATCACTGAGCGGGGCAGACAATTGAATAATCCATCATCAGGATTTGAGTCCAGTATTGTTTTTAATGAGCTGTTTAGTTGGATCTTATTCTACCTCGACCTGCCTAATTTTATTATATACGATGACATAGACAGGTATTTTAAAGATAACAAAATATATTAGGGTAGCCTTTATTGATATTCGATCACCTTGTTTTGAAACCCTGTATTGCTTTCATTGTTCTGTTTTGAGTGATGTTAACCTATTTTGGTTTGTTTGATTGTATTATAACAGATGATATAGGCAACTGCTTAGAAGATAATATGACACATTATAGAAATCAACATTGCATTATTATGTATTGCTTCCATTGTTTTATTTATTATTGGTTTTATTCAGTACTATTTTGTTTGATTATATTAAGCCTGATGGGATGCGCAGTTATTTTGAAGACAACAGGAGATACTACAAGGGGAAAGGAGGAAGGAAGGAAGGGAAAAAGAAAAAGACATAGAGTTATATGAGGGTATACATAAGATGGTTAAAATGACTATACTACTAAATGCATTAACTGGTGAGAGAGAACGGTTGATACTCATATGATTAGATCAATTTTACATGTCTGTGTCTGTCAATCTGAGCAACCCCTTTGAAGGTAACGATATACAATGTTACAACCACTGTCAAATTCCAATCATCTTAGTTTGTAAACCTATAATGTTACAGTATCGGATTCGTTGTTGTTTGTTGGTCCCTTTGGCTTTTTGTTTCTCTTTTCTGTGACCATTGTTTTATTTTTTATTGGTTTTATTCTGAACTATTTTGTTTGATTATATTAGGCCTGATGATATGGGTAGTTATTCTAATGACAACAAAAGGTATTCTAAGGGGAAAGGAGGAAGGAATGAAGGGAAAAGGAAAAGGTCATAAATTTATAAATAGGTATACATAGGACAGTTAAAATGACTATATTACTAAATACATTAGCTATTGAAAAAGAACAGTTAATACTCATATGATTGGATCAATTTTACATGTTTGTATCTGTTAATCTGAACAACCCCTTTGAAGGTAACGATATGCAATATTACAACTACTGTCAAATTCCAATCATCTCATTTTGTAAACCTATAACGTTATCGTATCAGATTTGTTGTTGTTGTTTGTCTCTTTTGCTTTTTGTTTCTCTTTTCTGTGTCCATTTTCTCTTAAATAAAAAAAAAGAAAGTAAAAGTTATCTAGAATGTGGAAAAATTGGAATACCTATGCACTCACTGTTGGGAAGAACATAAAATATGGGAAAGTTTCCTCAAAAAATTAAAAATAAAATTATATTGTATGATTTACCAATTCTACTTCTGGGTCTCTATCTGAAAAACTAAAAGCAGGATCTTAAGGTGATATTTGTATATTTGTGTTCATAATAGAACTATTCACAGTGGCCAGAGATGGAAGTGACTCAGTTGTCTATTGATGGGAGAATGGATAAATGGATAAACAAAGTGTGGTACACTGTGTACTTAACAGTGGACTGTTATCCAGCCTTAAAAAGGAGGGCAGTTTCCTTTTTTGTGTGTTGTTGCTTTGTTTGTTTGTTTGAGACAGGGTCTTACTATATGTCTGGGCTGGCCATGAACTAGTTGTATAGCTCAGGTTGGCCTCAAATTATTAATCTGCTTGTCTCAGCCACTTGAGTGCTGCAATTACAGGTATAAGACACCATGCCTGACAAGAAGCCAGTAATAAAAAGGCAAATATCATAAGATTCCACTTGGGATGTTTCTAAAATCATCAAATTCATAAAGATAGAAAATGAAATAGGATTGTCAAGGGCTTGAAGGAGAGGAAACGGAGTTGTTGTTTAATGGGTACAAAGTTTCAGTGTTGGAAGATGAAAAGTGTTCTAGAGATGGAGATGGTAACGCTTGCACAATAATGTGAATGTACTTAATGTGACTGAACCATATACTTACAAATGAATAAGTTTTATATGTATTTTACTACAATAAAACAACCGAGGGAAAAAATCTCATTGAAGCATGAGGGCACTTCTGTTTGCAACTTATTTTGAGATATTCAACAAAAAATGGATTGATGAATGGAGAGAGGGATGGCTGTGTGTGATAAAGTAAATAGAAACAACAAAAGGTTAGTTGTAGAATCTAGATGGTAGGAATATGAATGCTCATTGTGTAATTATTTAAACCTTTCTTTATGTTTAAAATTTTTCAAAATAGGATATCAGGAAAGATGCCAATTATTTTCTAAAAAAATCTTGTTTCTAATGTTTTTAACCACAATTCAATAGAAGTACAGTGACCTTGAGCCGGCCTTGAGCTGTGAGTGATCTGACCTTGGCCCACTGGTGGTTTATATCTCAGCTCGTGAGCTTACTTTCTGTAGTGTTAGGCTGAAGGCAAACTAGAAAGGGGCTCGTGATTGATTACCATTTTTATCAAGAGACAAGCATATGTAAGGTTGGGCACAGACTGGGAAAGTAACATTGTTTGAGAGTTTCCTTTCCCAGCGTTCAGTGTGTGCACTGCCTCATTTATTTCTGCCAATAACAAGTACATATTACTTTGTTTTACATGTGGGAACTTGAGGCTAAGCACCTGGCCCAAAGTTGCACTGCAGGTCCTTGGCTGAACTGGGCTACCACCCAGGTACCTTAACCCATAGTGTCCTTTTTGCTATCCCAGGGAGCCTTGTTAGCATTTTGGGATATTGGTATCTTGCCCATAGGAAAGAAATGCCGAGGATGCAGTGTGGCTTGGATTTCCTTTGACTGCTCTTGGTCTGAATAGTGCTCTTCCAGCTTCCCTGTTGAAGCTATTTGAATGGACTCATTTGGGTTGCTGAACCCCTTTGCATTCAGCTTTGCCCTTCTTTTCTATACTGGAAGATGGAAGGAAGCCAGACTGGAGAGTGCATTTAGTGCTATTTTGGTTTTCGTGGTACTGGGCATTGAACCTAGTATCTTCACACTGAGTTACATCCTCAGCAACCCCACCTCCCCTTTAAACATTTTTTTTTTTTGTACTGGGGATCAAACTTACAACCTTGTGCTTGCCAGGCAGGTGCCACTGAGCTATATTCCCAGCTCATTGAGCTATATCTCCAGTCCTAAACTTTTTATTTTGAGACCGGGCCTACCTAAGTTGCTCAGGCTGGGCTTGAACTTGTGATCCTCCTTCCCCTCAGTCTCTCAGAATGCTGGGATTATAGGAGTTGCCCCATCACACCCAGTTGCATTGTGAGTATTTCATTAGAAATATTTTTTCTGGTACTCCCTCTCCTGTAATTAACACCTTTAATTCAAAATAAAATAAGTAGTTTAAAATAAGGTAAATAACTGTTCTTTCTCCTTTCCAAATGTTACTAAGAAATTCTGTGATTTTGCTGGTGGCATGTCCTAATAATGTCTGAGCATAGGTAGAAATTGAGAACAGGACTGATGGCACCATTACCAAAGTGGTTTTCTCAAGGGGCATGGCCAGGTCCAGAATAGAATGGCCATCTGCTGCCAGATGGACAGGGTTCCTCTGAGTTGCAGATTTGGCCCAGAGGCTAGCCTTTTCTCTGTGTTTGCACTTTGGAATATCCCTCATGCTTTTGCTCCCTGCTGACTCATTGAGTCCCTGAACCATAAGGCCACCCTGTCCCTCAGGAGTCACGTGGCCTGTGATACTGGGCACACCTGGATGACCCAGAGGAAGCCAGCAGCCACTGTATTCATGCAGTGAGGTGTCACCTCAGCTCTCTGCACTGACACACCCAAATTAATTCACCGTGGATAGTGGTCCTCCCAGCTGAGAAAGCTCAAGCAGGCAGTTCAGAGTGTTCCAGTGCAAGGGCTGGGGCTAGGAGAGGGGGGTCCTTCTGTCAACACTCCAGTGCTGTAGCCCGACTTACCTTAATTCTTCACTGTCTTGGGAACTAGCAGGCTTAGGAAAGAGGTGGAGACAGGTAGGCGGGTAGAAACTAGAATAATTAAGTCCATTTTCCTTTTTAAATTAGAAAAAAGTATGTTTCCAGGTTTCTCATGTAGGTTGTTTACTATTAAAATATGCTGTTCTGTTCTTCTATCCTGTACCCTAATCTTCCCTTTGTTTCCCACTATCCTTCCCCTATCTTCTACTCCTTTTTCCTTTCTGAGAATATGAAAATATGGAATGGTAAGTAAAATACAGTGTACTGGCCTCTTGCCCTCTTTCCCAGGTGGCAGAGGAGTCATCTTAAGGTAGAGTTCAGAACGTACTCTTGCCTCTTTCAGAGTGGTCACATTTGTGGTCCGTCCTACAACAATTCACTCTCTAATGAGGCAAACCTCGGCAAGCTGAGAAACCAGGTGGGAGTTAATTATCTTTCCCTAGTACCCATTCAGTCCATCACTTTGGCCTCTTCTGATCCCTGGGAAGTATCCCTGCTGTCTCCCCTGATGAGTACTGTGGAGGATCAAAGCTTTTTTCATGCATCCATTTAGCATTGGAGGCTATTTGTTATATTCTTTGTAGAACTTTAATTCTGTATTGTCCAGTACACTCATATATTCCCAGGATGACCTTTCTGTTTGCCCTTTGTCAGTTACTCCTGTCTCCCAAGTATGAACTTCCTATATCCCTAAGTCTGTGTACTGACAACTACATGTCTGAAGTATCCTGTAGTTCTGGGTAAAGATACCCTTGGGAGGTGGAAGAGTCTGGTGCTCCTCCTGACATCAGGTATGAGAGTCCTGGTGAACTGGGGCTTTTGTAATACAACACATTGAACTGGAATTCTGAACATTTGGGTTCCAGACTTAGTTTGCCAATAACTTCTTAGCCTTCAACAAGTCACCTTACTTCTTTGGGTGTCATTTTTCCTGTGTCACTTAGATGCCTGTAAGCATGTAGGTGTAAATTAAGATGCTTATACCATATTGTGATCAAGCCAAAGCCCTATCCAGGTGGACCAAACTAAGGGTGGGGCAGGGACAAGATGTCTGAGTTTTTATTTTTTTGTTTTTGTTTTTTGAGACAGGGTCACACTGTGGAGTTCAGACTGCCTTGACCTCACTGTGTAGTCTAGGCTAGCCTGGAACTCACGATGATCCTTCTCTCAAATGGGGATTACAGGTGTGTGCTACCATGCCCGGCAAGAGTTATTTTTGATGGTGTTGCTTCTTTCCTCTCTCATGCCATGCCTAGGCCACATCTTCAGAATAAAACCTGTGGGCCAGTTTAAATCATCCAAGAAATTATTATTATTATTATTATTTAGTTTTGATTTTTGAGACAGGGTCTCACTGTGGAGTTCAGGCTGGCCTTGAACTTGTGGCAGTGGTCCATCATGCACCACCATGCCCAGCTTCAGGGCAGTTATCATGAACACAGTACGTACCCTAGGGCCAGAAGCAGAGGTCAAAGCACCATGCTTTCTTCGGGTGGAAGGGCCATTATTACATTCGGTTTTGAAAACTGGTAAACAAATAGTGGCCTTTGCCTACCAGGGTTTGTCCCCTGAAGGATCTCTCTTTCCTGGCCACTGACTCCTTGGGATTGAACCCAGGACCTTATGCATGCCATGGAATTGCTCTACCACTGAGCCCAAAATAAGGATTTTCATTTAAAAAATTTTAAATTACCAGTTGTGGTAATAATGCATACATATTGCAGAAGTATAGAATTATTCCAAAGTCACCCATAATTTCACAACCTAGAGAAAATAATTTGTGACATTCTAATATGTTTTTCCATCTTTTTTCTACATTTTTTAAAAAAATGATGTATGTAATAGTATGTTTTCCTTATATCCACATTTCCATCTATAATAATGATAACATTTGTCCCGTGTTATTTGGATATTCCTTTTTTTTTTTTTTTTTGGTACCGGGGTTCGAACTCATGGCCTCGCACTTGCCAGGCAGGTAGATATTCTTTAAAATAATTAATGCTTTGAAAACAATATCCTATTATTATTTGGATATACCACAACTTATGCATTTGTTTTTGAAAATTTAGGTTGTTTATAAGTTTTTTGTTTTTTAAAAAAATATTTTATTAATAATAAAAGACAAGGCAGAAGAGAATCCCCCATACTTGCTACATTGCCTACTGTAAAGAGATGCTTGGGTTGCTGACCAGAGGCCTGGCCAAATCTACAAAACAAAAGTTGGTTGATGTTCCTTGGTTGCTATCAATCCAGCCAAACCTC